>JAYKAV010002993.1:32270-128593 GCA_035582835.1 Phoebastria nigripes
AAAACATCAATGGGCCATCAACGCTCCTATTATACCAAACCCAAAACACAGCACCCCCCCCAGCTACTGGGAAGAAAGTTAACTCTGTCCCAGCCGGAACCAGGACACCCACCAGCGAGGCTTCATGGGTGCCCATCGGCTTCTGAGTGTGCAGCATCATCTCTTGGTGGCCATGGCCATGTCCAAGGGCTATGGGGTTGCTCCATCCTTGGCAGCAAACACCCCATTTCCCTGCAGCATCACAGTCTTACGGGGAGGAAAACCAGAAGCTAAAAAATATGGTCATTGCATTAAATTCATCAACAACTGTCGGCTCATCGGTGGAGTGAGGGGAGCAGCCCCATCCCACCACAGTCCTGGCTTTGCTTTTTAATAAATATAGCTTGCTTTTTAATAAATACATTGTAGTAAAGGTAAAGAAGAAGAAAGCAGAGCATAGGTGACGCTTGTTTCTGAAGACTGGTACCGAAGTGGCTTTGATGGCCACACAGGGGAAAACATCACTCTGCAGCCCCTCATACTTCTTTTTTCATCTTCTTCCCCCCCATAAACTTGCACCAGAGGCTTTGGCCAAGGCTGATGCTGGGATGGGGGATAAGCGGTCCTAAGGAGCCTTCCCACCATCCCGCCAGCTCTGCCTCAATCATGTTCTTCGATGCAAATGGCTCCATGCATAATTTAAGCTCCGGGTTGCTTACACTGAGTAATCATCTCTGCTCTGACTAAGAGGCGATGGGGAGGGAGAGCTTTCTTTTTTCAAGCCTGTTCTTTGTTGTTTTCTCCCAAAAGTGTTTCCTAAGTGCTGGGTGAAGAGATTTTCCCACGCTGCATCGGGCATCTGCTGGAGCCTGAGATCTGGACATCGTCCAGCATCCCAGAGGTGACCGTGGATGATGTCCCAGAGGTGAACCAGGGATGATGTCCCAGGCCACTGCATGAGCCAACCAGTGGGGAAATAATTTTTTAAAATCCATTGTTGAGGCCATAGATGCTAGCTGTGAAAAGATACATTTTAACGTAAAGCTGAGATGGGGATGTAATCCCACGACTCCAGGTACGAGGTTATGAGGTCCCAAACCTGGTCCTGACAGCTCCTGGGACTTTGGGCACAGATTTTGATGAACACGTTGGGACCCACCTGGCTCAGGTGGCCTTGGGGATACAGCTCCGCTCCCCCTTGAGGCCAGGGCATCGCCGGACCCAGTGGCAGTGCTCCTTATTATGGGCTGGCGCCAATGCCTTTGATTTTTCCTATTTTTTTTTCCCTTCTAAGAGCCCCAACATTTTAATTATTTATTTGGAGCGTGATTAATGTTTTGTCTGATGTTTTTCTGCCAGGGGAGCCCCGGTACATTTTGGTTTAGCAAGATCTAATTAAGAAGTCCCATCAAGCATGTCATCCCTTGTCTTACAAGTACCTCCAGGGCTCCTCTGGCAGGGCTGCGTTTCGGCAGGCTCAGCCGGATCCGACGGCGCCGGGGGGCCTGGGGCTCCTCTGGGGCATGCTGCCCTGCAAACAGGGGGTGCTCCAGCCAAGCACCCCTTGTCCCAGGGTCAAGGCAAGACCCAGATTGCTGCTGTCTCCAGGGTATGGAGGTGAGAAACACTTTTGGTCTCAAATTTGCCCTTTCTGGCTGCATTTTGGGGGGGATGCTCTCCTCCTGAGAGCAGGATGCAGCCAGGCTGAAGCTGCCCGGTCCCCATGTCCCCACTGGGGATGAAGCATGGGGTGATGACAACATTCACCCACGGAGGTGATGTGACATGGGGCCACCATGGCATCGGCAGCTGGCACTGGTCTCCGAAGGGGCAGCGAGGATGGAGGCAGCCCCTGCATGGGGCACACGTGTGCGTGTGCATGCGTGTACATGTGTGCACCCACTGCCACCCAGTGGTGGGAGAGCACCCAGCCATCACCCAGCAAAATGCATTTTATAGGGCAAGATAACACAATAAATAAATATATGTTACCCATTGGCGTAGCAAGGGCCGTATCCAGGTACCAGAGGGTTGAGCTCCAGGAGTGGTGGTTGCTGGGGAAGCAGGTTTTGCTGTGCTGGAGGTGGTGGTGGAGCTGCCAGCTCAGCTCAGCTCAGCTCAACATGTCAGGCAGAGACCTTCACGCCAAGTCTGGCCTCCCATGGCCTTGGGGGCATTAAATGGCCTGGGCAGCCCCACCTGGGACCCCCACCCGCACCCTGCCCATGGCCCCAGGAGCCCATGTAAGATCAGCCGGGGGTTGTCGGTCCCCGCTTGAGCTGTGCTGCAGGGATGCTACTCTCCAGCCATTCCCATTGACCACAAACTTATTCCCACATTGCCTTGGACCTGCCTCATCCTCACCACCTTGCCTGATGCTCTGAACTCCCCGTTGACACCAGTTTCCCCCTCATCCCCCCTTGCTCTCTTGTTGAGGGTGGGGTGAAGGCTCCTGCCTGCTGCCAGGTATCTATCCCAGCTCTCCATCCCTTTCTTTCCCTTTCCTGGCAGAGCAGGAGGTTTTCTTCAGGTGTCCAGCCAACACTGCTCCATCCTTGGGTTGTCAGCCCCAGAGGAGGCTGGAGCCCACCATGAGCTGCTGGCTGAGCTGCTCATCCCACGAGGATGGAGAAGCTGCCCTGACTGCCGAGCAACTCGCAGCTATCCTGTGGTATGGAGGCCTCCAACAAGCTGTGAAATTACAGACTGGCAAGTGCCAGGTGCAAACGAGGATTAGTTACCGTGCCATGGCCACAAGCACCCATTTCAGGCCCATGTCTGACCAGGCTCAGCTTATACATCTCCATCCCATGGCTGCCAGGAGGGCTCAGCTGGCAGAGCCCAGAGAAGAGTGTGAACAGGGGAGCTGCTCTGGTTGGGGTTTTAGTGCCAAATTGCATCGGGGTGAATCCATAACCGAGCGCTGAGTCACCGAGTGCCCTGATCCATGGCTTGGGAGTGCCCCTGAACCCGCCTTTCTCCTCTGATGGGGATGCCCTGGGCTGGGGAGGCAAAGGGATGCAGGATGCTGCAGGATGCTGGGATAATGACCCAGGGAGAGAGGGCTGGGTTTGTGCTGGGGATGGGCACAGTTTTGAGGTGCTGTGAGCAGCCTGGGTACGCTCTGCTCAGTGCAGGGCTTGCATGCTCCTTGCCTCCTCCCTGTGCAGCCTTTTCTTGTGAGGAGATAACTGCCACCAGTGAGTTATCTGGCTCCGAGGCAGGAGATAAGCAGCGCCGGGGAGGATGCAACCCCCGGCTTGCTGCACCACAGAGTAAAATCAAGCTGGGAAGGTGCAGCTGAGCTGCACCAGCCCATAGGGACCGCAGCTTTTGGGGGGATGCTTCTTTTCTCCCCATGGAGCACCCTGGCTGGAGGGGTAAGGATGGGGAGGGAAGAGCCTTGGTGGCCCCCTTGCAGATGGATTTAACTCCTGAATGCTGGAAGGCAAGGCTGAAGGAGCGCTCCTCTTGCAGCTATAAAGATGCATTATCGTACAAAGTGCTGGTACATCACTTGCAGTAATTCAGCTGTGGAACAGGGAGGAACAAATAAGACAAGATRCTGTACATTAGCAGAGGCAGGAGGCATAGCCTCTCCCTTCAAAAACAAAGCATTTGTCTTCCAGCCGCAGCGAGCAACCAGCCCCGAGCGGTGCGGGAGGGGCTAACTAAAAATCCAGGGATGCTTTTACCAGCTGATGAGCTACAAGGGGGCTGGTTGTAGCCTGGTCTGAGCCAGGGCTATGTGAAATAAGGCCCATCACTGCAGGTGGAGAGGTTGCTGCAGTCCCCTGAGAGCAGATTGTAATAGATGCAGCTTTTTTGCTCAAATCTATGTATGGGGACAGCTTGGTTTTTGGCTTCCCCAGGGGTGGTCAGGATGAGTGCAGCGACCCATGGGTGCAGTCTGGGCTCCCGTCCCCTGCAGAACCAGCCTTCCCAAAGCCTGACCCTGAGCCGGAGCTCTTCCTTAGGCTGGAAAATATCCCGTTATCCACTTTGATGGCTGCCTTTCATGTCAGCGAGCTCAGAATCATAGAATCATTAAGGTTGGAAAAGACCTCTAAGATCATCAAGTCCAACTGTCAACCCAACACCACCATGCCCACTAAACCACGTCCCTAAGCCCCTCATCTACACGTCTTTTAAATACTTCCAGGGATGGTGACTCCACCACTTCCCTGGGCAGCCTGTTCCAATGCTTAACCAAGAAGTGAAGTCTCCAGGCAGTTGGGGGCTATTTTCAGCCCTTGCTGAAGCGAGACATAGCAAGACGGCTTCTTCTGGGGGGAAACTTTCCAGCTGGATTTTGCAAGCCAGAGGGATTGGGTGAGCTCAGAGGAGTTTCTTCAAAACACAAACCCCAGCAGAGCCTCTTGTAATTCAGGTCAACTCAAACAGGAGGCCTGGGGAGAGTCAGAGCCAGAGGATTCGAACGTGAAGCTGAAATTCTGCTTTAAACCCCATCAAACCCTGGCTCTGGCCAGAGCAGCTGCCGAGCATCCCTCCCGGCCAAAAATCAGCAGGATGCATGGCAGAGGTACCCGCCATTCTGGGTTGCTGGCCAGTCTGTGTCCTCATTTTATTTGCTGATGGTTTCTTTATTGCTTCTTGGAGGAAACATGAGCCCTTTGCCCCTTCCTTTGCCGTCTCCAGCAACTCTCTGGTTGCTGTTTCAGGTGTTCCCCAACAGGTTTTGGGGTCCGGGGAGGGGCTGGGGATGGAGGACAGGGACATTGCCGGGATGCTGTGGGGAAAAGGCTTATTAATTTGTTAATATATAGTGTCAAGAGAAAGACAAGGTGTTTTCCCAGTCCAGCTCTGGCTCCATCCCCCATCGCGCTCCCCACAGCCATGGGTGATAACTCTGACAAGCTGGATCTTGTCCCTGCAAGAGCAAAGTCCATTAATTCATCATTAATAACTAGGTTGGGGGTGCAATTAATAACATCATTAATAACTGTAACTGGTGTAACAAAGCCATTTTTACTAGTTTGAATGGTTTCTCCATATTTGTGTTAATAATCATTCCCATCCTCTTGAATTTTACCCTAAAAAAAAAAAGCCAACAGGTTTTCCTGCTAAATAATAATAGCAAAACCGCTCTGGGTGTGCAGAGGAGCAGCAAGGACATCGCCCGTGGTTCTCTGTGTATCAGCTGTGGCTTTTATTACCCCTTACCCCGAGCAAATGGGAGCAGAGGAATTGCCCCCATCTCTGTTTACCCCTGTTTTATGGAGGTTTTCCATCCGTGGGCCCAAAAGGTTAAGACRGTGCTTACCGCCGCTGTTGCTTGGATTTATCAGAGAGCATGAAATAAAGCTTGCACRGCTGTAAATTTATTCTTAATAGAAACGTGGGAGAAGAAGCTATTACCCTTGTCCGTACGGCCCCAGCTGCAGCAATTGGCTTTAAATCCCTGGCCCCAAAGTGAGCAGCTTTGCCCTGAGCTGTGCAGGAGCCTGAGGTTTGCATCCCCATGCCATGCCTCAGTTTCCCCTCTGGCTGATTTTGCAGCTCATTCCGGGGTTGCAGGCAATGTGGGTGCCCCCAAATCTGGACCAGCTGAAAAGCATCTCCTCGTGCAGCTCCAGCTGCTCTGAATTTTTGCCTCGTCCTCTTCCTGGCATCCTTCGGGAGGAGTTCTTAAAGAACAAAGCTACATCTATTAATCATGTTTTTACAATGGGGCCAGGCTGTATAAAGCTCATAAAAATAAATAAGTAACCAGCTGTTGACACATGGAGTCATGGAGGGAGTGGAGAGGAGTTGTCCCATCCCACGTCTCCCCGTGCCAGTGCTGGGTGAGCCCGCCTGTCCCCTCTCTGGGATGTGGGATGGGGACATCCGGTCCCTTGGTGGCCCTATTTGTAAAAAACAAGGGGTTAAGGTTCCCCTCGGCGTCCCAGCTCTGGGGGTAGGGGGAGATGCGGAGGAAGATGATGCATCAGCATCATCAGCATCATCTTCCCCCCACAGTCCTCTCTCTGGGGCTCTTCCCTCTCCTGGCTTTATCTGGGGCTGGGATGTCCCGGTGGGGAACCAGACAGATGCTCCCTGGATCGGAGGCACCGAACCCTCCCAGGCGCTGCACATGGTGGTAATATATGCTGATCCCCAGGTGATGCCATGTCCCTTGTGTCCTAAAAACTAAAAAAAAAAAAAAAAAGTAATTCAACATAGTTGGGTGAAAGGCTTTTCTCCTGCTGTGATTTGGGTTGAATTCAGAGTGTTTTGATCACCGCCGCTTCCTCTTTGATGGGCATTTCACACAAGCATCCCTCGCCTGCGGTAGCAATGCTGGGTAGCAGCGAGGGTCCCAGCTCCGGGATGACACTCGGGGTGGCACTGGGAAAAGGCTTGAAACTGAGCATCTCTGACCTGGATTAAAAATAAGGAGTCAAGGTGGTGGTTTTTTGCTGCCAGGCTTGCAAAAAACACCGTTGTGCCGGGGATGCTCGAGGGCTGGCAGTGCAAATGCATCTCTGCACGAAGAAGAGCCGATGGGGATGACATGGGGTGTTTGTCTCCAGGACCAGGTGCTGCACTGACCCCTTTGGATGCTGAAGGCTTCAGCAAAACCTGGAAGCCAAAAAAAATGCCAAGGGTGGATTTGGAGGCCCAGGTTCCTTAATTTTTTAGAGCAAATCCACATTTTTTTCCTCCCAAATCAGGGCTACAGCTTTTGAAATGCAAAACCAGAAGTGGGTACCTAAAGGAAAGCTGGAGACATTTCGCATATCAGTTAAAGACAGTTGCAAGACTTTGAGGTTGCTAATATTTCCCCTGGACCTGGTATAAAGGATGGAAATTGGGRGGGGGGGGTCCCTACCCCGACTCTTCAGTACTGGTGTGGTTTTGCTCCCTGCAAGCCTCTCTCCATCCCTCTAAACCTCTTGGGCCACGTGCCAGCCAGGGAGGTGACAGCTCCGGTGACATCCCTGCTCTGCTCAGACATTGGATATGACAAAGCAGATCACACCAGCTCTTCTTAAGCCAAACAGGGACAAAATGTCCCAGAAAGGGACATTTGCCCTCCCTGGTCCAGCCACCCCCCCCGAAGCGTCCCCACCTCCCCATCCATCTCCCAGCCACAACCTCACATGCGCTGGCTCTCCCCTCCATATAGGCTTCCCTCTCTTGGCACATATATACATATAATATATATATGTTATTGTTATTATTTCTCCATGATGGACGGTTTATTGATCTGAAGCTTCTGTCCACAAAAAAAACAGTTATTAAAATTCCCTGAGCCTCGAAAATGATGGGTAGGTAGTTGGGACATTTGTCTTCTTTGCCACCTTCTCATGTTGATTTTATTATTAGTATTGATTTATTTAAATATATATTTATATATATATATATTTTTCTGTCCCTCCCCAGGAATCCCCCCATCCACCCACCCTCCCCAAATCCATGCGGCAGAGCCGGTGTCAGTTTTTATTTTTAATTTTCTGCTTGGCCGGGATATAAGGCAGCACCGTCTGGGTGCTTTTATCGGCTACAGTCTGCGTGCTGCTGTTCCTTGTCAGCCGCCGCACCGGGGGTCCACCACCACCACCGGTGGAAGGATGCTTCGAGGGTGGCCCCGCCAGCACCTTACGGCCAGGCTCCTCGGGGCCGTCATCGCCCGGGGACACCGTGCTGTCACCGTCCCGGTCGTCATCACAGCACAGAGCGTGGTAAAGCACCTTGTCGCTGAATCGGACCCGTTCCCGCGTGCCTGCTGGCCGGTGATGCGGGATCTTGTGGCCGGCCATCGCGCCGAAGGCTTCCTCGCTGGACGAATCCGGGGTCCCACCACCCTGGGGACCATTGGTGATGGGGGTCCCCCCGTTCATCAGCCGGTAATCAGGCTGGCGAGCCGGCGGGGGCTGTGGCTGCGGCCGGGGGGGCTCGGGACCGTCGCCTGGGTCAGAGGGGGTGGAAGCATCCAGGAAGGAGCAGAATTCCCAGCTGTCGGAGAGGATGTCAGAGGCGGCGAAATCAAGGGGTCCCAGCTCGAAGGCGCCTCCGCCCTTCTCGCTGCTGGAGGTGCTGCTGGCTGTCGCTGTCGTCCAGTCGTCTGGCTCCAGCTCAAACTCGAAGTCAGATGTCAGTCGGTCGATCTGGCTCACCACCTGTGGACAGACAGACGGACAGATGGGCAGAGAGGAGTCACTGGACAGGACCCTCCCATTTTTGCTCTGTAATAACACCACATCCCTAAATCTCTGCCATTTCCCCCAGCATCACCAGTGTGATGAGTTGGGAGGTCTCAGCCCAAGTGGAGCCATTCTGGGAGCCCCTTGGCAGGGACTGAAGCCCACCCAGCACCACAGCACCTATGGGCCCTGAGCAGGCGGTGAAGCCTTGGGTGCCCCTGGGTGCTCGGTGTGGCAGGATGGGCCCTTCCCAGGGTGGCCCTGGGGTCTGCCTTGTCCCCCGGGACCCTGAGTGCCACCCCAAATCCCTGCACACGTGGTGTCCCTTGGTCCCTTGCACCCATCCATGGGGAGCAACCAACGACCACCACCTCCTCCCCCTGGAAAAGGCAGCTCCGCAGGTGGGGAAACTGAGGCAGGGGGTGTAAAATGTCCCAAGGCTGTGTGACAAAATGCAGAGCAGCATGGGAAGGTCATGGGCTGCGGGGACAGTGTTGTCACCCCCACCCTGGCTGGGATGCTGACAGGCTTGGTCCCCAGTCCTCCATCTCTTGCAAGCTGCTGAGTATATCAAGACCYGTGGTGGCTTGGGGACGGGGTCGTGGCCCCACCACGCTGCAGGGGATGGACATCACATGGGGCATGAATAAAACAAGCCCTTAAAAAATTAAAAATAATAGATGTAATGTCCTAGCTGAGGTTCAAGCCATGGGCAGGGCTGGAAGGGAAAGGAAGGGAGGAAGGACCTCCTTCCTCCTATGGCTCCCATGGACCGTGGCCTCCATCTAATGACCTTGCTGAGGTTTCGGATGCAAGAGGCTCATCACCCACCTTCAAGTCTTTAATCCCATCCAGTTCAAGGGCTGCCCAGCACGGAGCACAGCACTAATCCTGCCTGGGGTTCCCCAATCCCACCCAAGCACCTGCTGCCGTGGCATCCCGCTGAAGCCATTGCTGTGTCTCTGGGAGCATCGTGGTGTTTTTTGGTTGGTGTTTCTGCATCTATATATGTGTGCAGGGGTGTGTGTGGCTTTATTTTGTGTGGGAGGCAGAGCACGATGCGAAAATTCAACTCAGCAGCAGTTTGAAGTGCATATTTTTGGCAGAGTTGCTGGCTCACCTCCCCCTCCTCTCCGGGGGAGCTGGCAGAGGGCCTGGCCGGTCCCAGCGCTGCCAAGCAGGAGGTGGGCAGCGGCAGACAAGTGGGGGGGCTAGGGGGAACTCCTCGAAACCCCTCATACCTGTTTGTGCACCCAGTTGATGCATTTTGTGTTCCCGCCCTCCCTGGCACAGGCATCCACGGGCATCGGTGCCCCCCGGCACCCCGGGGCTGTGTCCCTCCTGCTGCTCCCCGGCCCCCCCATCCTGCACAYGAAGCATTTGGGAGCAAAAAAGCCCCTGTGCTTAGATTTTTCCAGGTGGTTTCTCCATGCATAAATGTTTTTTTTCTGGTTATTTTTCATTATTGCCTTCCTCTCCCCACCTTTTTCCTTCCGCTGCCCTTCCACACATCCTTTCCTGGTGGAAATCAGCCACAGATTTCCGAAAATAACAGGGGGAAGACGAATTAATGGGCAATATCTTGCCAGACACGTTTCGTTTCCTTCTCCTCATGCCACTGAAAAGCCCTGCCATATCTCCACTGGTCCCACAGTTCATCAATGGGTGTTGGACCTCCTCATCCACCAAGAATAACTAATCATGGCACATCTTTCCATCATTTTTATGCTGCTGTTATCCCACAACTCCATTTTTTTGAGCACTTTTGCTGGGGGAGACTTGGGCTCAGATACCCCATCCCATCCTTGTGTTGGGTGGCCGAGGGTGGGCACCCCAAAGCTGCTGTCACGGTGCCAGGTTGCCCTTGGTCTCTGCATCCTTTTGCTAGATTCCAGCAAGCAGAGGTTTGGGTCAACACCATAAATCACTAAAAATGCACCATAAAACATGGCTCAGCAGGGCAGTCTCCTTGCAAAGCCCTCACGGCGGATGAGGAGGCGTGGGCAGAGTTAAGGGTAATTTAATATGTCTGGGCATCTGAAACCAGGAGCCCGAGGGGATGATTATGCTGCCAGCAGCTGAAGTGGCTCCGTTACACTCTGCTGACCTAATTTTAATAAAATTCCCATATTCGAGCTCCAAATTTCACTTGTTTGATAACCCTGCCCATCCAGCTCTCCTGCTCTGCCGAGCTCCCAAGGAGATGGCACCAGGCATGGGGGACCCCGACCCCCCATTTGCTTGTTGGGGGGATCCAGCCTTAGCCATGCAGCACCCCCTCTTTTAAATCAGCTGCAGGTCCCCGCGGGACATCTCCAGGCTCTGGCTGCAGCAAGGACCATTTCTCAGGTCACCAAACACTGCATGACAACTTGGGGACAACCTCGATAAGCATCTCTGGAGGACAAAATAGTGTCACCTCCATGGGGGCACAACCCCAGGGGGCACAGGGGTCCAATACAGTTCGGGTAAGGGCGATGGGGCTGGATGTGTGCATTTGCTGCCTGCTGCAAAAACGCAGCAGAGCAATTGGGGAGACCTGGGAACAGGGACACCATTTCTGAGATGGGACTGGCTGGTGTCACCAGGAAAACGCAGGTTGAAGGGCTGGGGATTGCTGTCCAGGAGCGTGTTGGACACGTTGGTAATAAAAGATGCCAAAAAACATCTTTCCAGGGAAAAAAGGGTGCAGCAGAGCCCAGATGAAGTTTGAGTTGGAAATGAGAGGAGTGCTCCCACCATCAGACGTGAGCACATGGTGATGGGCGCTAATACACCTTAACGGCCCCGATCAGCCCCACCTGGGACCCCCATCCCACCCTGCCCATGGCCCAGGAGCCCATATAAGCTCAGCCCAGGGCTAGAAGCCCCCTTCTGAGCTGTGCTGCATGGGGACCTGTCCTCAGCCCCATGAGTGGTTTCTCTCCTGGATGGAACTCTTGAAGGTATGTTGAAGCCCATCCCTGGTCCTGCCTTGGGGATGGACCTTGGACCTACATCATGGCACTGCCACCTGGAGGGACTTTGGGTCCCCAAAGCAGGGTAGTGCTGGGGACAGTGAGCTGAGTGCTTCTCATCCCAGCCAGCAGAAGGCAACAGGCTTTACCTAAGCTCCTCACCCATGATCTCYGACTTATTTTTCCTGCCTCCTTGCCCATGCAAGACCTCCAGAGAGGACAGGCAGGGACCGATTCATCCTTCAAGCTTTGGCTTTGAAGGGTGCTGGGGGCAAGCTGGGAGCATCTGCACAGCATCCGCAAGAAAGTCTTGAAATTAGAAAAGGCAATTGCTTCTGTTCCCAAGGTACCATGAGATTTCTTTTTTTTCCCTATTTTTTAAAATTTTCTTTGCGGGGGGGGAAAGGGTGAAACTCGAGGAAAAGAGAAAGAAAAAGATGATGTGACCTCTTCTTTCCTGGTGACAAGAAAGAATTAGGAAAAAGGGCAGGAAAAGAGCTGTTCCTGGGAAACACCCAGCTATTATTATTTTTTAATAAGGCAGCAAATGATTCTGCTGAAGCCCTCAGCTAAAATGAGATCACCTCTGTTTTCACGAAGGCTCAGTGATTGTAACACTGGGTTCAGGGTGAGCATCTTCCTGGGCTTTGAGTTGGGTTCCTGTCATCCAGGGTCCCTGTTTGTCCTCATCCTCATTAAAGGGACCTGCTGTGATTTGGGCTGGGTGGGTGCCAGGAGGAGCCACATCCCCATCCTGGTCCTCGTCCCCATCCTGGTCCTCGCCACGGCACACAGGGATTAGTGTCACATCGGCGGTGGCTCACTCGGGGCTATTTTTAGGAATGCTTTCTATGTTAAATGGGTGGTGGTGGTGGCAGGGGGGGTGTTAAATACCTATGTGACACTTGGTACCCGCTGAGGATTTAAATGTAAAGTAGGATTTGGTCTTTTCTCCCCTCTTTTCTCCTTCCTGAGGCAGGTTGTCAAAGATTTTTAGCTGAGGCCATCACTGCTGGCAGAGGGAGTCAGGGCGAGAGTGATGGGGAGGAAGGGATGGATGAACGGACCAGACCTGGGATCGGGTGGTTTGGGGTGAGACACTGGTGACGCTCTCATCCCCCAGTGAATTGGGGTGGCTCTGTCCCCCTACAAGCAGGTGAGGAGGGTTGGGGTGTCCTCAGCATGTGCTGGAGGGGCCATGGGGGTGACCAAGAGAGGACATGTCCCCATCCTCCCTTGCCTTTAGGTTTCACCTTGATGCAAAGAGCCACCTTTTTGGTGACAACAGAGCATCCCTGGGTACCTGGGGGTACCTGGCAGCAGGAAAATAGGGAGCAAAAATAATTCCCCTTGACCTCATGCGTGGTGTCACCAAGGGGCCTCATCCTGCTGCACGTGAGTGCCCTGAAAGCAGGCTCTGGGTGGCAAAGGGATGCTCAGCTCTCACCCAAAGATTTAAGCAGCCGGAAGATGAACTGGAGTGAGGCAGAGGGATGGTCCCACGTCCCCGTGGCACSCCGCAGAGATGGGCACCAAGCAAGGATGCGCTAAACTGTGGCGCTGACCAGTTCACGCCCACCCCAAAAAACAGCTCCCACCATTCAGCCCAACTGGGAGTGCTGGGCGCTCCCCTCACCCCACGTACAGTCCCTGTACCCATGGACATTGCTGGCAGCCAGGAGCTTTCCAGATAAAAGCGTGGGTGCCCCAAACTGGGTGTTTACCTCCCCAGCTGAGGCAGCTGTTGAACGTCTGGAGTATCATTGTTTTTTAACGGGATTTTTGGTTATCAGCTGCAAATCAAGCAAGCACGGAGGTTCCTGGCTTGGTGACTCCAGCTTCCACATTTTGACCATGCTGTTTCCTATCGAGGAGCTAAACCTCCTGGAAGCTTGAGAAGATGCTGGAGAGGCAAGGGATGAGGCGGGAGGACAAGAGGGGACTTCAAAGGCTTTGTGGCCTGTAATTGGTAATGCATATATTCCCGAGGCCGGGGAAGGAGCTGGAAGATGCTGGGATCAAAGTGGTGTAATCTAATGGCCCCTTCATTCCGGCACGGACTTTGAAGTGGATGGGCGAAGCAGATCGGTGCTCAGGGTGGGTACTGCTGGGCGAAGAGGGGGTCTGGAGTGCAGAGATCAAAGCGTGGTGTGTTTGCTTTGATGACGTGTGTGTGTGTGTCCCCTTGGCTGCCCTCCGGCAAGATGCAACTTTTTTCCCAACCCAGAGCAAAGCATCTCGTCCCCAGTTGGGCTGGGAGAGGAGCAGGGATTTTTGTACATCCCCCCCAGACCCCATGCTCCCTCAGCTGCTGGCTCGGTCCCCATCCCCAGCACCCCGCTGCACACATCCAGCAGCACATTTTGGGGTCCAAAGCATCTTCCCATGCTACGCAGCTGCTTTCCCAGGCTGGATCTGACCTGCCCAGCCCTGCACTCTGCTTTGCTGCCAGCTGGCACATGGAGGGGATGTGCAACAGGACCCTGTGGCCCATGCAAAAAATCCCCAACCCTATTCCCAAAGCATCAAGGCATTTGACACCATTGCCTTGAACAACAATTCCTCCCTCCACGGGGGAAAAGAGCCACCCCAAACCCTCCAGCAGAGCCCCCGTGACCCCACAGCCAAACTTTCCTGGAGCAGGGACATTCCCGCATCTCCCAAACCACTTCCCGGCACAGGCAAGGTGAGTAAATATTTAATAAGGAATAAATGATTAATTGGAGCTCGCAAAGAGAAGCTGGGTTACGGGGGCCTCTCTTCCCCGAACTGATGCTTATAAATGAGCATGCCATGGATCTCGGGATCATTTGCTAGATCATCAGCTGCTAAATAGTTCGAAATCATTGTACAGATCTCTAAAACATGTTATTATTAGAATAATAAGCCGCCTTCTCGCTGTGAACTTTCCCAAGCATTCCCAGCTAATCACCTATTGATTACAACATTATTAAGGTATTTGTTATCATAAGGGGTTGCAGGGAGGATTTTCCTCCTGCCAAAGGCTTGGAGGGGACCCCTCGGTGCTGCTTCCCTGTGTGATGGGACCCCACTGCTCCCATGTCAGGGGGTGCAGGGGTGATAGGACCCTTTCCATGGGATTTTGGGGGGTTTGCACATAGGGAGACTTACACAGATACTTGTTTTTATTTTCCACCTCTAAATATACCCCATGGATGGTTTCCAACCCCCAGCACTAATCAAAGGGATCCCCCAAGGTTGGGAAGGAGCTCAGCCTTGCAATGGAGATGGCTGGGACCTCCTGGGGTATCTTCTTCCCTGTGGCATCACCATTATTCCCGTGGGAAAAGGCCGGGGCTGGCAGGAGGTGTGTGGGAGGGCAGGCAGCATGGCAAGTGCTCAGCGGAAGCGCCTTCTCTGTCTGCCTCCTGCCTGACTTCTACTTCCAGTGTGTGATTTCAATCAAAGATTTTAATAATAATTTTCCCCACACATAATACAGCCCTGTCTTGGAGTGTTGGGGAATAATTATATACACAAAGGGAAAGAGGGAGGAAGGGAGAGTGGGAGCGGAGAAACTGGCAAAACAGCATCCTGAATCAAACGGACATCTGGAATGACAGCCTTCAGGTGGGAACTGCTCCTGGGAGCCGGGGATGGTGCCTGAACCAGGGTCTGGTCCCACGTTGCGTCCCCAGGGATGGGCCAGCAGAGCGGGGCTGCCCTGGGGTCCCCCACTGAAGCCTCCCCCCCGGAGCATCCTGCAATCCCAGCTGAGTCCGGGACTCAAAATCTCTGCTGAAGCAGGGACAACCTGGGAGAAAAGCCTTATGTGAGCCAGAGCTGGCTGTGCCTGGAGCTGGTGAGTGGTTTTGGAGCAGGGATCGTTCCCAGGTGAAAGCCCTCGTGCCCACACAGGGGTTTTGATGGCTTCGGGGCTTGTTTTTGTCAAGGTGGTTATGGCCTGTCTGCTGCTTCCAGACCTGCAAAGTCCTGGTACCCAGCTGCTCTTGCAAGGAGAACCTGGAAGGAGCAGGTCCAGCATCACCCAGTGCCCTCCAGCATCACTCAGTGAAGGTTTTCTGACTCTGCAGGTGCCTCTGGTGCAGCAGAATTGGGTCCACCGCTGCCCTCACTGAGCACATCCAGCCCCATGCCCCAACCCACTGGCAAGGCCCTGAGCAGAGGAGATGGCCACAGGGACGGACATTTCCAAAGCCTCCATGGCATCTTCATTGGAGAATATACCAATATCACAAGTGCCAGGGTCCTGTGAGCACTAATGGCCTTTAATGACCCTGAGCAGCCCCTCCTGGGACCCCCACCCATGAGCCCATTTAGGCTTGGGGCCATCGGTCCCTGCCTGGGGCTGCAGGGCTGCCTGTCCCCAGCCTTGTCCCCATGTCCTGGCCTTCACCTCCAGCTGAGGAAGAGCATCACTATGTGCAAGGTAGACAACAACAAGGGCTTTTTTTGTTTTTTTTTTTTTTTTTTTTTTACTTTTTCTCTTTCACCAATATCCTAGAGCTTATGATTTGCCAGCCTGGTGTCTACCACATACTTTTCTGGGTGGGCTTGAAAGAGATTTCCATGTAACTTGCTCCCATCGAGCTTGCTCTGAGCAATCTGGAAGACAAGGGGTTGAAATTCCAAAGCCTCTAATGCCCAACATCTGCTTGGTTTGGGGAAAACCAGATCTCTGTTTCTTTGGAATTGCTGGAGCCTGGTTTAGCCTGGTTGGACTGGTGTGTTTTAGCTCTGGAGCCTGCTCTTGTACTGAGTTTTATGCTGTTTTGTATAAATTCAACTAATTGCTGCAAAGTTATATGGGTACGTTGTAGGTGTTGTTGAGAAGGGTTGAAGTTTAGGACCCACCTCGTGGTGGGGACCTTGTGGCTGGCTCTATACTGACCTGGCCATGTTGTCCCATGATGTGAGGGGCTCTTCCAGGGCAGCTATGGGACGCAGCCTGGGAGGTTACCAGTGCCTAGGGATGTGCCAGCTCCATGGAAAAATATCTCCAGGTCTCAGTGCTTCTCAGCACCTGCTGGAGAAACCATCTCATGGGGCATGGACCCCCTCCCTGGCACAAGAGCAGGGTCTCCCTGGGGCGAAGGGCAGAGGACGGGTGTCCTCTGGCCACCCTCTGCTCCTCAAAGCACAGGAACCTGCTGCGCCCAGCTCAGCTCTACCACCCTCCAATGTTATTCCTCCTCCTCTGAGCCTGCTTCCCAAAACGTGTCCTCAGGGAATGCTGAGAGCCCTTTACACATCCCCCCGCGCCGTGACCTCAGGCTACCTTCTCTTCTTCTCTGCTCTGAGACACACTGGTACAACCTGACTTGGGCAGCCTACCAAGGATGCTGCAGGGATGCTCAAGGTCCTTCTGGCCCCAGGAGCTGGATGGGGACCTTGCGGAGCCACCCAAAGCTTGGTGGGAAGCACAACCCGGCCTCAGCTGTGAAACAGTCAGAGATTTGTCCCATCCTGGTCCTCCACATCCTCAGCAGGAGGGATACGTGTATGATCGTGGTGGTCCCACCTGGCCTTAAATCCATGGGCTCAGTAAAAGGGGCCAATTGCCATCATCCTTACTTTAAAGACCTTTTTAAGCTCCTGGGGGAGCATGGAGTGAGCTCGGGCTAAACGGAAAATAGCTCTGCCTCCTGATTGTTACTATCATATTTTTAATCCATTAGAGATTTGTCAAAGGGGTTTTGGGCTCCCCTGTTGGCGTTGCAGGAATCGGGGGGGAGCTTTTTGCTTTGGGTGCCTGGGTTTGCTTTCTGTTGCAGGAAGGACCGGCAAAGCCATGAGAGAAAGAAGAATCTCTAGGGATGCTATGGCCAGGTTGAGCCCTCATGGGGATCCAGTGGGGCGGCGTGGCATCCCCCTGGCACTGGCTTTCCCAGCGGGACGGCCTCCCTAAAATCTCCCGGACTGAGCGGAGCCATCCCAAAGGAGGACACTGCATCCCAGGGGATGCTTCAGGCTGGAAGATGTCACCTCCCTGACCACGGCTGTGTCTGCACCAAGGATGACGTTGGTCAACCTGCATCAGCGCTCTCTCAGTGGCACCCAAATGTCACCGACCCACGCGGGGCTGCTCCATGGTGGCCCCATGGCAAAACCTCCACCAATTTCTGCCCTTCCTAGGCGTAGACGAGGTTTCCCACAGCTCTGGATATAACCCCATGCTCAGCTCAGGCCATGGAGAGGATGCAAATGCCTGCCTGCCCTATTGCAAAAGCAAGCTGCTACGCCRCGTTCAAGGCTACTGCACACTTTCCATCCACCACTTCCCCCATCACCTGCAGAGATGTCCTAAATTACCAGCCCCATCCAGGTCCCCTTCCCCTCCACCTTGCAGATGTGTGGCCCAAACACTTGAGCCACAGAAATGTTAAATTCCCCACCAAACCAACTCTGCCGTGCCTCCGCACTGGGAGGAAACTCCTACCACACTTTATATGTGTATATATATTTTTTTTTTTTCAGGAGCAATGGACCCTGACAGCCTGACAGCCAGGCTAAGGGACAGCGAGTCGCTTTGGCCCCCTGCCCGCCTCGTGGACCCCCCCTCATCGCACCCAGGGCTGATGCCATATTTTCAGTGCTCTCTGCAATGCCAGAGGTACCCACCATCCCCTCTCCATCTGCCTCCCTGCTTCGAAAGGGGCCTGGAAAACACCCCCCAAGCCCCCCTTCTAAGGCAGAGCAGAGCTGACTGTGGCACGGTGCCAACAGCACCGGTTCCCCCAGCCCCGGTGTGTCACCCCACGGTGCTTCTCCCACCACCAGCACCTGCAGGACCAGTGCCTCAGCTGGGCCCCCTGACCCCGAGCAAACCCCAGTGTCAAGGTCAAGAGCAATTTTGCAAACCGTGTCTATTTTTCTCTCCCTCCTCTTTTTGAAGATCCTATTGCACATCAGCCAGGCTGTGCCGCCCCAGGTCCCTCCTGGGGCTGATGGGTTGTGGGTGCTGAGCTGGCTCTGCTCCCCTAGTCCGGCCCTGGAGGCAGGGGACAGGCAGGGGGGTGGGGACAGGGCACTCCTATTTGGGGCCAGCAGCTACCGCGACCCGCGCAGGGATGCAATGGCACCCTGGGGCTTTCCTACCTCCCGGAGCTCCTTGGCCACCTCCTTGAGCTCCTGTAAGATGCCTTCCAGTTGCCCGATCACCATTTTCATTCGACTCCGGATCCTTTCCCTTTCGCAATTACTCTTGCTGCTGCTACAATTGCTGCTGCTGCTGCTGCTGGGGTGGTCACTGGGCTGCCTGTCCTGGCAGGTCTGGGAGTCCATCCTTCCCTACCGGCCTCGGCTCCCGGCCCCAACGGCTCTGTCCATCCTGCTCCCCCCTAGCCGGGTGGCCTGGCGTCCGCGCAGCCCCTCTCGGCCGGGGAGCTTTCAACATCTTAACGTTCCCCTGCCTCCAAGAAAGTCCCAGCC
Organism: Phoebastria nigripes; assembly: GCA_035582835.1. Classification (NCBI taxonomy): domain Eukaryota; kingdom Metazoa; phylum Chordata; class Aves; order Procellariiformes; family Diomedeidae; genus Phoebastria; species Phoebastria nigripes. The sequence goes on from JAYKAV010002993.1 coordinate 50,770, forward strand.
GCACGCTCGCCTCCCTGCGAGGTCGGGGGGCTCCAGTTCGGAGCAGGGAGCAGGGTTGGGATGCACCATGCGGAGTCAGGAACGCTGCAGAGGGCGCTCAGCCGGTGGCCATGGGGACATGTGGGGTGGCCATAGGGCAAGCAGAGGAGGCGAGCGCTGCCTGGTCGGGCGAGTGGGAGGAGGAGGAGGAAGAGGAGGAGTCCCTTGGGTGTCCCAGGAAGCTAAAATCTGGTGGCTCACCCCTTGCCTGCTCCCTGATGCCGGGGAGGGGGACGCGGGGCTGGGTGTTTCTGGGGAGCGAAGCTGCTCCCTGCGTCGGGCCCTCGCTCCGGCGTTGCCAGCTCCAAAGCTGGGTGGTGGTGGTGGGGGTCTCCCACCTGGGCCTAGGCGTCCTGGGGAGCCCAGGGTCTCCTCCTGCAAGGACAGACAGACAACGTGAGGGAGCCATCCCTTCCACAGCCAAAAATCTGCGGGGAGGCCCTGCCCACTCGTGCCTTGCCTTGATCTCAGCCCCGGCATGGGGACAAGCCCCCGGGTACCCCCACAGCGGCCCCCCTAATTGAGGGGGGGGGCAGGATGGAGCCTGGCACTGTCCCTGGCACCCTCCCTTTTGCCCCCGCCCCCCACTGCAGTTTGGGACCTGGAGACTGGGCACAGCGGGGTCTCGCTGAGACAGGTGGATGGATAGACAAACAGACAGACAGCTAGACAGCCGTGCAGCTCAGGAACTTACCGTCACGATCCAGACCCCCCTTGGCTCCAGTCCAAGCTCTTCCTTGTCCTTTTTTTTTTCCCTTCTCCTTTTCTTACTTCCTCCCCCTCCTCCTCCTCCTCCTCTTCCTCCTCCCTCAGGGCTTTTGCGTGACACAAGAGGAGTCCGGGGGCCACTTTCCTTCTGTCGCTGTTGGAAGGGGTGAGACGTTACGAGAGGTGACAGCCCGCCGCGGCGGGGGGACACGTCCCGGGGGACCCCTCTGCTTTGAGGGGGGAGTCAGGCAGCTTCCTCCCCCCGCGGGGGCCATCCCACCGCCATCCTCCCGGGTTCAAGCCCCAACACCGCCTCGGCCGAGGAGGGGGGGAAAATCCACCTTGCCCCCAAATGCCCCCCCCTTCCCTCGAGGGCGGAGGGAAAGCAGCACGTACGGAGGCGGATGCGGGGGGGGGGGGCGCGTCCCCCCAGCCCGGGGGTGCCCACAGGGAAGCGGGGGGGTCCCGGCATGCTCGCATCTCCATCCCAGGTACCCGCATTCTCCATCCCCGCTGCTCGCATCCTCCATCCCCGACACCCGCATCCTCCATCCCTGGTACCCGCATCCTCCGGGGCACCGGCGATGGATGATACCAGTACCCGCATCCTCCATCCCCGCTGCCAGCATCCCCTCTGCTGCCATCCCCCCACCTTTCCTCCCTCCCCGGTGCCCCGCTGCCCGCACCCTCCCCCGGTGCCCCCGGGACCGACCGGCGGCAGCGATGCCGGCTCAGGGCCGGCCGCCCCCTGGGCGCCGGGCGGGCGGAGCGGGGCGGGCGGCGCCCGGCGCCCCGGGCAGAGCCATGGGGCGGGCGGAGCGGCGGTGGGCGCCCGGCGCCCGGCCCCCGGCCCCGGCCGCAGCCTCCCCGCTCCCCGCGGCTCCCGGTTCGGCTCGCCCCGGCGGCTGCTGTGTCAGAGAAAGGGGCCGAGCCTCCGCCGGGCGGGGGGGGCTTAAAGGGGCCGAGAGCACCTTTGCACGGTGCGAAGCGGGGAGGGGGGCAGCGCCAAGGGAAACTGAGGCAGCGCTGGGAGGGTCACCTGCTTGGGGGGGGGCGTGCCTCAGTTTACCCACTCTGTTCCTCCCCCTCTAAATAATAGGCTCATTAAGGCTGGTCCTTTCTGAATGCAAAATACCCCCCTACCCCGCCTGTCCTGTGGGTCATATTTGGGGCCAATTTCTGCAGGATCTGTAAAAAACCACCCGCACGCCCGGGATGCAGGAGTGTCATACTAGCAAAGGTCCCTGCTGCAGGACTTGCCTGGGCAGGAGGAAAATAACAACCACAGGCCTGCGTGTGCGTGGGGTCTGGTCTAGGGGGGACCACAACGAGGGGAGGGAATCAGCCTGAAGCAGGGATCTAGCCTGGAAAAATCCAGCCAGCAATGGGAGCAAGAAGAGTTTCTTGTCCTAGAACTGAACCGCGATGATAGGTGGCAATCCCAGGTCTGCAAGAGGCGAGGCGGCGTGTGCACGTACGTGTTATTTATTGCCTCCTACTGGGTATGTTCAAAAGTGCTGAACACACTTTTTGGCGTGGACCCGAACTGACTCATCCTTTAGCGAGCAGCTCGTCGCGAGACGATGCTGTGGGGGCTGTTCCGATTCTGGCGGGACATTTGGGTCAGGATCCAGTGTTGGATTCCCGGGATGGCAAGAGTACTGGGGTGCATGGTGGATGCCGGCGAGCAATTCCTCAGTGCACAGCCTTACTGTAATGATATTTTCCAGGGTAACCGCATGGCCAGTGGGAATTTTTCAGCAGGAACCTCCTCCATGCAATAATTTGCACCTAAAGCTCATCTGGGGACAATGCGGCCACCCAGGTCCCTAACAACCACGACACTCCCTCCTCTGCTCCCAGGCTCTGATTTCCACTAATAGCAGGTTAATGCCAGCTCACGCTCTGCCTCTGCCGTTAACCAGGCAGAGCCAAAAATCAGCAGGGATATTAGGACAGTAATTTGGGGAAGGAGTGGAAGTGGTAAAACTGAGATGGAGGTGCTGCTCCTGGGAAATCCACCTTGGACCGGCAATGCGGGACCGGGTGAGGTCTCACCTCTGAATGCGCACAGCAGATCCGGCGAAGGAGATAAAAGATATCGAATGACTTTGGCTGTAGGAGGACCTGAATAAACTACAGTGGAGAATAAAATGAGCGGCTGAGATGTGGGCTGGGGAGGAAACACTGCTCCATCCATGACTTGCTCTTCCCCTCTCCTGTAGGCATCTGCTCGTTGCCTCCGTGATGGGGGCAGCAGCCCGAGGACTTTCGGTCCAAGCCAGGTTGATAAAAGATGCTCGATAATACCCATTACCAGCACGGGAGAGCGGGTATTGGCACTGCCCAAAAACCTGCCTTGGAAAGTCTTGGAAAACCTAAGGCAGCAGAAATGTCCCTGCAGGGATGTCCAAAGCCTCCAGTGTGAGGTTGGAGGCTGGAGCCGTGTTTCCTAGCACCTTCTGAAACCCTCTGGATGGTGTCTTGAGGATGTGAAATGAGAAGGAGCCAGCGAGCGCTTCCCCTAGGACAGGGACAGAAAGGCTATGGCACGTGCTCAGCCTTTACGAGACACCTGAGAAGCCAAGCCTGCAGCATGCCCCACCCTTCGCTCCTGCTTTCCTTTGCTCCAAAGCCTAGGATGGACACCCTTGGCTGGTCCCATGCCGAAGGGCACCCCTGGCCCTGAGCACCCCCAGCACCAGGGGGGCAAAGCAGCGGCTTCAGGGAGGGATGTCCGTCCGTCCTGCCTCATTCCTGCTGTGAAAGCCGCCGTGTTTCCAGCTGCTGTTGTGCAACGCAGCCCAGCTGCTGGGGGATTCATCATTTGTGGAGGAAGAATAGAAACAGGGTGGTGTTTTTTTTTTTTTAAATTTATTTTCTGCTTTTATTTGCTGCTTTGCAAAGCCTGAATTCCTCCAACAAAGAACTTGGTGAAGGACACAGCTTTCAGTGGGAGCCTCCCCGAGGATGCTGCTTCCCACCTGTGCCCAGGTTCAAGGGGTCATGGACCACACCTCTCTTAGCATCTCATGTCCCTTGTGACTCATCTGTGTCCCCCATCTCCCTGCCAGATCCTCTCCTACCCCATCCCACCTTCCTCGGGGTCTCCCAGAGGAGTTGGGGGGGATTCCCAAATGCTGCCCAGCTTTGGTACCCCACTGATGGAGGGTCAGGGTTTCCCCACAGGAGGGATACTGCTGGAGCATGATGGAGAGAGAGAAGCGGTTTTATTCCCACTTCCCTAATCTCTCTCCCTCCCTCATTCTGCAATCTTTATTTATGCCTTTCATTAGATCTGATTTACTGGGGATTTTCCCATTCCAGCAGGAAAACTGCTGGGAGGGGATTTCTCTGCAAAGCTTTCGAGCTCGCAGGCATTTTATTTTCCAGGGTCATGCCAGGCTGGTTCAGGGTGGCTCTCAGCTCAGCAAGGCTTAGCAGGGGACCCCCATGGCAGGAGGTCCCCTCTGTCACCCTGAAATCTCCCGCCATGGCCCTGGGATGGAGCCAATCCCCATTGTCATGCTGCTGGCAGGTGCCCTTTGCTGCTGAGCCCGCTGATGTATCGCTTCCCCGCCGTGACTCACTGGCACAGATGTAATTTCTAATTAAATAGCGATTCTTTTCAGAGCCATTTATTTCTGTTTCTTTTGTATTTTGATTGGAGTGTCAGTCAGTTTTTCACCAGTTTGTCAATTCCTCTTTCCCTAAAGATTAGCTAGGAGAGATGTGAGAATACAGAAATACGTGTTAGCAGCACTGAGCCCGGGAGCGCCTGAGGCCCCAGCCACCCGGGTAAAACCTGTGGAGACTATAGTAAGAAACTGGGAAGGAGAAAGAAAATAATCCTCTAAGAAGCCTTTGCTTCAAGCAATGTTTCGAAATCTGCTTTTTTTCCCCATTTCCATCGCCCTTGCCTGGCCTGCAGACCTGCAAGTCCCATCCTGCTGGTTCCTGCGGCAGCAGACGGTGCCTTCTCCTGGGAGAAATCCCACGGGATGCTCATGGTGAAACAGCCTTCTCCTGGATTGACTTTATCCTTGGACCAGTTGAAACAGGGACATTGAAATTAATCTCTGAGATGCTCCAAAACGTGCTCCTTGATGCTCAGCACGTGGTTTAGGGGAGAAAGGGGCTTGGCTCCCCAGGGCAAGGGCTGGGGTGAAATCAAAATCCTTGCTCTTGGTGGTGATTAGGGATTTTTTGATGAGGTGGTCCATGATGGGCTCTTTTTGCGGGCTTGAGTCCATTGCTCCCCAGGAGAGCCCAGCAGCTCCAGCGCTGCTTGCTCTGCCTGCTGTTGGTGGTGTGGTCGGCACCCTCAACACCACAATCCAGCTCCAAGCCACATCATGGAGGGTCCAAATCCCCAAATTTCCAGTGTCCACTCATCACAGCAAGCAGAGCATCCTTGAGTTTCAAATCACAGCCTAGCCGTGGTGGGGATGAGGAATCGAAACTGCCGCTGGTTTTGAGCAGTGATGGTTTTGCTCAGCCAACGTGCTCAAGCTATGTGTTGCAGCCAGGTGATTTCAGGTTGACTTCTTGCTTTTAAGCAGGTAAAAAAGAAAAAAGCCTATTAAAATGGAGTGGCAACACGGGTGCCACCTGTAAAACCATCCGCTTTGATGGGAATGGGATATGGGAAAATTCATGACTGCTTTCCAAAGATGCTTTCGAAATGGGAAACTGCTCCTACCCTGAGAAAAAGGTTATATTCTAATGAATTTGTGTATCCTGATGGAAAATGTGTATCCCATCACATGGGGCTGTTGGCCTGTGTTATACTGACTTGTCCAGCTCTTGTATCAAGTACTGGAGCAAATCACCACCCCAGCTGATAGCCCAAATAAACCCAAAGGCACTCAACCTCCCTCCCCAGATGGGAAGTATCTGGGCTAAAAGCCCTGGGGAGGGTGGGACCATCGGTATAAAAGGATTCAAGGGGCCTCAAGATTCTGCTGAAGGGGTTTCTTCTGGTTTGGAGGTTTTTGCCAAGGGGAGGCTGCCCTCATGCAAGCTGTGGAGGAGCTGGCACCAGTGAGTAACCCCAAAGTGGGGCTCTTCTCCCTGGGATTTGGTCCCTTGGTGTTTCTCTCCTGATTTCCAAACTCTTTAGAAGCTGTGGGGTCTGGGCTGCTCGGAGCTGCTTTTAATGAAGCTTTTCTATGTTAATGGGGTCCCTGCTGTTGCAGGTCTGGGACAGGGATGGATATGGGACTCTCTCCATCACCAGGTCAGCTAAAAGCCCTGTGGAAATGCTGCTCTTCTCCTTAATATTAAAAAACTTGGTCTCAGATGGAGACAGGGCACCCCCATCATTTCCACCCCAGTCTGGGATTTATCCCTTATCTGGGTGGATGGAGCTGGGAGCATCCTTGCTTTCACAGCCAGTGGGTCCAGGTGTCCCTGGGTTCAGGGAGATGTATCTGATCCCCTGTAGCAGGGGAAATCAATGTGGCTTCATGCCCTTACTAATTTCTCATTGAAGAAAGCGCGCAGGGCTTGCATTGAAGTATGAAATGAAGTAGGCAAGGAGTAGGGAGAGCAAATATTAGCGCTCTTAATGGCCTTTTGTTTTACTAGCAAAACTGCTATTAATCACCCCGGTGAGGGGAGCTGAGTCTGCTCAGGGATGGCTTATCTGTGCAAACAGCACTGGAAATTAGCAGAGGGGAGACCTCTGAGCATCCGTGCTGGTGCTTGAATGGGGAGTGAGCATGGGGTCTGCTGGAACTGGGGGTGCCTAAAGTGGGCAGCCTTAGAAATGCCCATTTTTGGCTTTGTTAGAGGGGTAGAGGTGTCTGCTGGGGGGCAAGAGGCTCCAGTGGACAGCACAGAGCTGAAAACCCCTGGATGATGCTTCCTGCTGAGCTGGCAGGTGGCATCAATACTCTGTGCCTCAGTTTCCCTTTAGTTTCTGTGTTTGGGCTGAAAGTGCTCCAGGAGAGCAGGCGAAGGTATTGGGAAGTTGGTGGGCAGCAGGCAGATGGCACCAGGGATTGGGGTGAATAAAAGTCATTCTGGTCCTTAGCCTGGGCTCAGAGTTGGGTCCCTGGAAAGCATCTGCTGGGGTCAAGCATTAAAGCATCTTTTCTGCCACYCTCAGCTTGTACATGGCTGTCTTGGTGTTGGCATGCCATATTTTAAGTGGAAATCTTCCATAAAGGTGCTGATTTGAAGTGTGGCCCAGTAGGCTTTGTGCTCCTCTGGGGCTGCCCAGCTGGGAGGACCAGGGAAGTACCAGGGATGCAGCAAGGCTGGCCTTGGAGGAGCCCCAGCAGCAGCCAAAGGCTGTGGGCCAGTGCTGGAGCTTGACAGCAAAGTGGATTTTTCCAGCTGCTTTTCAAAAAAAACCTACCTAAATAAATGCTGAAAGGAAAAATAAGCTTTTCCCCAAAGCTTTGGAAGAGGGTTTTCCAGCTTCCCTTGCACTTTCCTTTCCCTTCAAGGGATGCAGCATCAGCAGTGATGTTCTGTGAGTGAAATGCTGACTTGGCCCAAAATTGCCTCTTTTTTATCCCCCCATCTGACACCTGCCAGGACGATTATGCCCGCGCAGGTTGGTGCTGGGGTGTGAGATGTGCTTGGGAGTTCTGGGCTTAGTCCTGTCCTCAGGGAGACCCTCTGCAAGGAGAATACCAAGCAGATGGACCCGACGTGTGCCAAGGGGACCTAGTGCTAATCTCATTTTTGCATGTTGCAGAGTGCCTGCCTGCAGGATTAGGCCAATTCCTTGGGCTTCATTTACATTTTTAAAAGCCTTGTCCCTGACTTATCAGAGTTTCTGGCTCTTCTCTTTCCTCTGTAGCTCTGTGGGGACCAAGCTGTGCTGGCGAGGGCTCGGAGATGCTCTGGTGTGACCGGGCTGGGGAGATGGCTATAAATAAGAAGGATAAAATCAGGGGGTTTAGGGATGTGCTGCTTTGTCAGCTTTAGAGACCCCAAATAATTTTGGGGGTTGTTTGGTCTCCAAAAGCAAAGTTAGATTTGCAGGGCCAAGTCTGCAGGAGCCAGTTGAGCAACCCTTGGGACCTGGCAGAGCCCGGCCACAGCGATATTCACTGAGATGACTTGGATTTAAGGATTTCTTGATGTTCCCTGATAACTTCACCCCAAACCTTGTCTGCTTCCTTGTTTGTTTGGATCATTGTGGTGCTGGGATGGGGAGATCGAATCTCTGGTTGCTGTATGTGACCATCACAAGGGCTGGATGTAATTACAGCATCTTCTCCTGCTGGGCTGGTATCTTGGTGTTGAACCTGGGAACGTGAGAGCTGAGCCCTGCCAGAGGAAAGGTGACCTTGCTTGCTTTGCACAGGAAGGTTTCCCTTTCAAATTCTTCATGATTTATGGTGTGCAATGATAAATAATTAATCAGGGGGACCTCTGGCCCTGGAGGGCGATGGTGCAGTGAGTGGGCTGCAGAGTTGGCTGCGGGCATGGGGATGTGGCTGCTTCTGGGGCAGGGCTTAGGATGGGGGACAAACTCTGCTTGTTTTGGCCACCACCACCTCCTCATTTCACCAATCAGAAGCTGCTGATACCTACCTGGAAATATTAATATTAATGGATTAATTAATATTAATTACTGCTCCTGTCTCACCCAGCAGTGCCCATTCCTGTGGTGTCTGGTCCAGGAGGGTCTGAGCCATCCTGTGGTGCTCAGTTGTGATTCGCTGGTTAGCCAAAACAGAAATTTCTGTCAGAATTGCTTTCAAACTAAATCTTTTTTTGCAATAGGAATGGAAAAGCAAAATCACAGGGAGTTTCTGAATGCAAATCTTTTCCGTGGCGGCGGCTTGTTTAAATGCTGCAGCGAAACAGCACTGGCATCCTCCAGGCACAAACAGCTCTTTGAAACTTGGACAAAGGCATGGAAATTTGGGGATTGCCAAGCATTCTGTGGGGTTTTTTTGGGCTGAAATTTTTTTCCTGGAAAACTTTGCCTGTCTCTGCTCCAGGGCCCTGCTTAGCATGGTGAATTTGCAAATGAAAATCCTTTAAGCTCAGTAACAACCAAAGGGTTTTGTGCCTTGGGGCTGGGTGAGTCCACTAATGTGATGTATGAAAGGCTGTTAGAAACCCCAAATGTTACTGGTGTTGACATTTTTGAGGGCAGATGTATTAAATCTTCTTGGTTTCATGGCAGGATTAATTAGTGGTGGACACAGCTGCCCAAGGCGGTGGGAAACCCTCGTTATAATGTGCTTTTTCATGTCATATCCCTTGATTGCTCTTGCCAAGATAACCTTGCTAGTTAAAAAATATAAAGCGTGACATTATGCCCTGGCTGTGGCTTAGCACATGGGTGCTGGACAAGGGCAGGGTGCCCAGCACAGCCTCATACAAGACAACAGAGAATCTTCCCTGCCATGTGGGTGGCCTTAAAGGCCAGGAATAGCTTAAAAAAAGCTCAAAACTCCATCTTCCTCCTTCTTGTGCTGTCAATTTATGCCACAGCCTGGTTCCATGACTGCTTGGGGCATCCCTGGCCAGGCTGGGGGGAAATTTTAGTGCAGGATTCTCCAGAGTAGGGATGATTTCAGCAGCGTTGGGTTTCCATGGCAACCTGCGCAGCATCCTGGGAGCCAGGACTACGCACACATGCACACCCCAAGATGCAACTACCTGGGAAATTGGGGGGGGTGGGGAGGGAATAGCTACAGCTTTGCTGAGTCACTGCTGGCTTGTATTTATAGGCACTGGCAAAGCTCGCTTTGGGATGCTAATAATATATTTTGTTAATCAGAGGCCACAGCGGAGAGCTTCTTGCCTTCTAATTCCCTACTGTGGCAGAGCTAGGGCTTGTTAAATAAACAACTGTGGTGTTTTTGAAGGGGGGAAAAAAGCCAAGAATTGCCCCAAAAATCTCCCATGAGCTGGAGGGGAGGAAGAAGAGGCTTGTGCATCCCTCTTGGATTTGGGTTGTGACCCTGGGAAAGCCCCTTCCCTGCATGTTTTGATGCTGTAGGGTTTGCACATCACCCTGCACCGTGCTGTGGGGACCCACGGATGCAACCAGACTGGAAAATCAGCATTAATGAGGCCAAATGTTGCTCTGGACTTTATTCCTCCAAAGCTGGCAAGGGGCTCCTTGCATTGCTTGTCCCTTCCCTTGGGTCACCCTGTGCTGTTGTCCCTGCTGCCACCTTCACTAAACCCACTGGGAGGTGACCACCACAGGAGGGGAGTTTCAATGTAGTTGTTAATGTTTTGCAGTAGCTTTTAAGACACAGCAGCAGTTTTGCATAAAATATCCTCCAGATGAATATTTTAAATGGACTTCAGTAAGATGCTAATGGGTTTTCACAGTTGCTGAAATGAAGGCTGTGTTCCTTCAAACCTTGAGGAGCTGGCTTTGAAGGGCTTCTATTTCTTTTTTTTGCAATTCCTCCTCTCGTTGATGTTTGCTTTCCTCCTTCCATTAAGAAGTGTTCATTTTGGTGTCCCCTGCCCTGGTGGGATGCTCCTAGGCAAGGTCTGTGGCAAAGAATATAATCTCAGCCCATCAGAAGAAATATGGGGAGCTGCAGGCAGGATTGTGCTGGGTTTGGCTTGGTGAGGAACCATCCATCCATCAGCCTGGTGGGAAGGGCTTTGTAGCCTACAGAAGTTTGGGATTTCCAGATTTTTTGGGATCATCTCAAGAGCTTAGGAAATGAAGATGAGAGAGGTGCTGTCCCCATTTCCCAGCTCTACTGGGAAATGAGAAAAATGGGCTTTAGATGTCCATCTCTTGTCCCTCACTCTGCTCCTTGCCCTGGCTTTACAGCTCTTCTACCAGCAGGTCCTTCCTACCATCTGCTGTTGAGTCTTGGTCCTTATGTGGCTGTGGTACCCTGAATTTCTACCCCTTGTTTGTTGGTTTAAAAGCAAAAGCTGGTATTCCTGGGGCCAGGTGAGCTGCTTGAGGATGTGTGCTCTCCATGAATGGTGTGAAGGAGGAATTTAATTCCTCTGCTGATGAGCCTGGGCGGGCTTAATGGCCCTTGCAAGAATTGTATTGTGTCTCAAAGCCTTTCTTACTCCAGCACTGGCTGTGGAAGAGAGGCTGGGGCAGGGAGCTGGATGAGCAGATCTAGATGATGCTGAGAGCCCACCAGAACAATGTGCGGCCTCTTCTTCCTCTCCTGCCCCCATCTTGAGCCCCTCTAAGAAGAAATAGGGACCCTGCAGGGCATGGGGCATCCCAATGGGCTGTGTCTGCCTGGGGACGTCCCAGCTGCTCCCTTGCTGCAGTCATTCATAGCTTTCAAAATAATCCAGCACATATTCCAGTTTTGGTCTCTTCTTTGTTAGGAGACTTTTAGGACAGGCTGAACAAAATACAGCTGGCTGCTTCTGAGCTTGCTGTGACTATTTTTTTGCTGAAAGGTCCTGCAAGAGATGGGATGTGGATAGCATGCCATGAAGAAGTGCGCCTAACCCCATCCACGCTTGACTCTGCTCTTCTAGGCATGCTTAGAGAGGATCTGTTCCCCTTTGTGAGCTGGAATACACTTGATGAAAATGCAAAGGATTYAAATCTTCATAACTTGGAAAGGATTAGAGAAATTTTCCTGAAACCTTCTTTGCTTCAGAGATGACGGCGAGATGCATGTGCCGGTGCCTGAAACTTCAGAAGGCATCACTTTAGTTACGCGGGTTCAAACTTTCTGACTCAGATGTTTGCTACAAGGCTTGGATTACCCATTGCTATCTGCCTTGCTCCCTCTCTTTGGTAAGAGCCAAGCGCTTAAGTACAGAAGCAACTGCAATATATATATATATTGCTTCCCTTAAAGCTCGTAGGAAATATAGGATGGTTTGTTTAAACAGCTTTGCGTGTGTGTGGGCAGGAGCGAGGGAGGGTGCTGTGTGTTTGGGTGAGGTGGGGACGTGTTGCTGGAGTGTCTGAGCTCTCGCTTGTGGGGGGTGTGTGTAAATTGCACACGTGTGTGCTCGGATCACCTCGAGTTTTGGCTGTGGTTGAGTTTCAGCTCTGGGGGTGGTGGGCTGCTGGTGCATCTGGAGGATACACTGCTATCAGGGTAGGGAGAGTATCTGTTCCACTTCTGCACAGCAAAAGGAAAGCACCAGCTCTCCCCATGCTGAAAGTCAGACAAAATTAACCCTCGTGTGGAGCTACTGGCTGGTGCCCTGTGACAGTCCTGCGAGCTCCAGGCTGTGCCCCCCCAGCATATATTGAGACTTTGAAGCTGTGGTTGGGCAGCTTTGTGTTTGGGGTGCACAGCACCCTGTAAACCCCCAGGGGCTATGGGCGGGTCCTGCATCTTGGTGTGTTAGCCCTTCCTCAGAGCATTGCATCTCCTGAAGGGGGACAACCTGGACACAAAATGAGACAGCCATCCTCCCACAGGATTTGGGTGCTGTCTGGAGGTGGAGGGCTGAGGGTGCTTGTGGTTGGCTTTGGCTGCAGATTGCTATCTCACCAGGGTTTTCTTCCCTTGCTCTCCCACCTGAAACCCCTACCTTGAGCCCTGCCTACCCAGCTGTAGGAAGGGCGAGGAGGTGCTGGGACTGGGCAGGAGGTCTGGTTTTATTTTGGAGGCACATCCCATCTGCCAGCAGGAAACCCCAGGGATGCTGAGGCTATAGGAACAGGAGCACCACAGCCTCTTGTTGGACCCTGATGCCGGGACCGGGGCTGATCCAGCAACTTTTGCATGCTCCCTGGTGCACCCAGAATATGAGCGTATTTACTTTGCCCACAAAACCTCCCCAGCCCTCACTGTGTGGGTTTGAGGCTGAGACACCTCAAACTTGTTTCATGCAAAGAAGTGGGAAGGCCATGGGGAGAGATGGGAGCTCAGAGGTAGTGGAGGAGCTCAGAGGACATGCTGACCTTCCTGCCGGTGTGGCAACCCTGGAGGCTAAAGCTTGTGAGATGTCTCCTGGAGCTTGTCCTTGTCCATCTCTTCCCCCTGCAACAGCTCTGGATGTGGGATGCTTTTCCCTGCTCAAGGAAGAGCTGTCCTGGGAAGAGGCCCCTCAAGAAAGGGGCAGTCCTGGTCTCCCCTTCTATCCAAAAATGGTTGAAACCCTCAGCTCTGGTGATGTATCCCAAAATGAGAGTGTCTGGGATGGGCTCTGGGAAGGAGAAATTGGGCTGTTTGTCCCCAGCAGTGTCCCCCGATGAGCTCAGTGGTGAGAACTGCATCAGGAAAACCAAACTGGGATTTTTTTCCCCTCTCCTCTCCATCTCCCTTGTTTCTGTACAAAAAAATTCAGTTATTTTTAGAAACTGTTTCAGCATGTATAAAAGGTGACCAGCTGAGGCTGTGCCATGTCTCCTGGAATAACACTACTGTGTGGGAATTACCCCCTGCTACTGGGATCAGCAACTGTCCTGAGACGAAACAAGTCAGGAGGGCTTAAAAATAGCTTTGAGGGGGTTATGTCATACCACTAGAAAACAAAGGAGAAGGGGGTAAAAAAAAGCCCCAAACTCCACAACCTCCATAACTTAGCGCCTGGCAGCCCTGACTCCTCTGATAGTAATTCCCTGAGCCTATATCCCTGTCTCTGTGCATCCCTTATAGGAGATTTATCCCAAGGTCATGCACTCCCTGTTTTCGGAAGGCACAGTGGGACAGCAAAAAATAAGTGTATTGGGCTGGTAAGGGGAGGGATTGAAATAAAATGAGCCTGTAAAAACATTTCCTAATATCCCATGCTGTTTGCTTGTTTTAGTATTTCCCAGATTGTGCTGCTGGGTGCATAAAAATATAAACTTTTACAGCTTTTTCACTGTCCAGGGACATTAAATCTGTGTTTTGTTTTGGTTTTTTTTTTAATGCTTCCTGATGGTGTTCAGAGCTGGATGAATTTTTCCAGCCTGCTGCAGGCTCTGATTTGCCTGGGACAGATGCTGAACAGGCTGCCCTGCATGGGGACAGCTATCCTGGGCTTCGAGAGAGCACATTTCCTCACTGGTAAAGAAGTTGAGAGTAACTTTGAGTTATTGTTAAGTGATATTAGAATGGCTTTTAAGTAGTAAAAGACATTTACTACTGGCAGCTTGAGCTTAGACAGGAGGGGAGCAGCTGAGGCATGGTATAGGCTGGGATCTGAACTATGGTATAGCATCTTAAGGGATGCAAGAACAGACAACCAGACAAACCCCTCCTCCTGTTGCCCTAATCCTGCACTTGCAAAAGGGCTGAGTGCAGGTTCTGGCTGCTCAGTTGTGTTTGTGGTCCCTGGGTTTGGATCCTTGCATTGCTGGAGGATGAAGCTTGGACAAGCAGTGGTGGGAGCAGGACCAGACTGTCCCTGGCTGCAGCATGCACTGAGCGTCCCCTCTGCTCTGCTGCTCTATTTTTTCCATGCTTTGGGGTTGGTTTTTTTTTTTTTGCATTTGAGTTCCCCAGTCCTCAGCGTGAGCACTGCATCTCCTTTAGCTCTTTTAGTTTGCTCCTTCCCTGTGCTGCATATAAGGACCAGCCCCACTGACTCCCTTCTCCAGCCATGGGACCTCTCAGAGCTGGGCAGGCAGGTCCCTAGGAGACACCCCCAAGGTGGAAGATCACTGCATTCCCACCCTCTTATGTTATCAGCACAAGACTAAGGCAAGGCAAATAAAATCTTTGCTCCTGAGCCATTTTTTCCAATTGCTCAGGGTGGCCATGGGGCTGGCCTGTCCGAGTTGGGGGCTGTGATTTGTGTCTGCAGCAGCAGCAGCTCTAGGCAAGGGGCAGGTTGTGAAAACACCTTGAAATGAGATTTTTTTTCTTTTTTTTTGTAGTTTCCCTGACCCAAGAAGCTTCAGGCTTTTCCCTGCTCCTTACGCTGAAGAGTGCATCTTTCTCCTGCTTGCTACAAGGATGAAAAGGATGGAAAAAAAAAAAAAAAAAAAATCCATGTTTTGGGGGGCAGAGGCTCGTTCCCAAAATGCCTGAGGGCTTCCAGGGTTTGGCATCATGAGGCATTCAGCTGCTCGGTTTCCTTCACTTTCACAGGTGGAATAAAAGCCAGTGTTTTCATAGAGAGTAAAGCTGAACCATGATAATGGGGGGCGGGGGGGTGGGCAGTTGGGGTTGTCCGAGCGGATCAGAGCATTGTGTTCTCCTTTTACCTTTGAACAGATGTGTATCATTGTGCCTGCTGCAGCACAAAATAAAAAATAGAGCCGAACCAAATGCCTTTTCAAAGGAAATAATTTTCTCATGGGGTTCCTACCTTGGGAAAGTGCTTGTTCCCTTTCCTTCCCACTAATAAATGCCAGTAAAAACAGTCTGTTCCCCCCAGAACAGTATTTCCCAGCGGGGATATGTACAGACAGGAGGATTTTTTAGCTGTTTTTTTATCAGGGTGAGTTAAATTCTTTGGAAAATGTCACCTTATGTGACTTTGCAAGGTCTGGCCAGGCTGACGGTGCCAGGGAGCAAAGCCAACTCCTTGGATGCACCTGCTGGGTAATGTTACCTGGGTGTAATGACCTTGGCTCTAGTGTTGGCAGGTCCCTGCGTGGGGCATGTTGCTGTCCTGGCTGATGCAAAGGCTGGGACACGAGCAGGTTACCAAAGCTCTGGCGAGCCCAAAAAGCAACCCTTGATGTAAAAAATATCTTTGGTTTCCTTTTGTCTTGAGTTGCAGGGGAAGCAGGAGGGGAGAAGGATGTTGCGGCAGGGGATGCCATGTGCGGGCAACATGCTTTTATCAAAATTCACATGTCTCAGGGGAAGGTGTATCTGGCCGGGGCTGAACATGCTTTGGATGGTGGTTTTGTTTTTTTTCCTCTCAGCAAAATTGAAAACTGCGTGCTGACAGATGAAAATGTAAGATCAGCATGTCCTTCCCCAACCTGCCTGGGGAAATGGTGTTTCACCTTGTGCGGGGAGGAGCTGGGGCTCTGGAGACCCTCGGTGCAGAGTAAAGGCTGGAGCTTGGATCAACACCTTCCTCCTGGTGTGTTGGGCTGCAGCTCGGCTCTGGCTCATCCTGGGGTGGTGCAGGGTGGGTGGTTTTTGTTGTGGAGAGGCACGTGGCTGGCAGAAGAGACATCATGTGATGATTTGTGGCCCTTGCAAGCAGCATCTAATGGTCCATAGAGGGTCTGTGCTGGGATGGAGGGACCAAGCCGGGCTTTGTGGGTGCCTGGTGCTCTCAATCGTCCCAGAAACCACCTCCTGTCCTGTGCTGTTCCCCCTGGTCTCAGCAGTCATGGCTGCTTTCCACAGCCCCATGAGCCAGTTAAGACCTTATGGGATACCTGCTGGGGGTTTGTGGCAGCGGGGGAGGTTAAACCAGGGGTTTTTGATTATGTAGCTCTTGGATTATCTGATTGTGTGTCAAGTGGCCCAGCAGCAAAGCTGTTGATTAAGTTATAAGGGTTTTGGGGGGGATTAGGGTTTCTCAAAGTTTGGGCTTGAGTTTGATGCTGAGTGATAAGAATTGGTGGTAGGTCAGGGCTGGATGTGGAAATCCAGCAAGGGTTATGTAGGACACAGTCCTCCTCTGGCTCAGGAGTGAGGTGACAGCACCTGGTTGGTGGGAAGGTGCTGGGAGAAAATATCCATCTGCTTGCCCTGGCCCTTTTCTCCTCTGGGTGCTGTTGATGGGTTAGATGGGTGTTTGGCCAGACCCTAAGCAGCCATCACGTGGGTCCCGAGTCCCCTGAAGAACCTGTGCTTGAGTGGCTGGGAAGAAGTGGGACATGGCGTGCTCCAACTTTTATGGTCCTGGCAGTGAAACCCCAGGGATGGGGCAGAGGGAGGGGAAACTGCTGTGATTTTGAGGCTCCAAATGAAGTCTCATTTCTCCCCTCTGCCTGAGCCCTCCTTTAATGGGAACACGTGGTGAAACAAGAGTTGTTAAAGCCCTCCTTACCCTGGGGCTTTTGATCAGGGAAGTATTAATTACATTCGAAAGCAAAGGAGAAAGAAAGACTAATGAAGGGGAGATCAAAGGGAGCGGCAAGCAGGCTGAGTTCAAAACCAGAGCTCACAGCGTGGGCTGCTCTGCAGGGACTGCCCCAGGATCTACCAAGAAGGTCTTTGCCCTCGTCTGGACTGTCAAAGGTGATGGGGCATCCATCAGAGGCTGATCTCCACCCGGAAGCACTCCATGGTGTGACCTTGGCTGCTGGCCATGCTAATCATAGGATCAGAGAAGTGATTATTAATTATTAAGCTGGGGAAGGGCATGGGGCTTTGCATGTCTTGGGTTGCGCTGGCCCAGAAACAAAACGTTGGCTCCAAGGAGGTTGTGCCGCCCACAGGCATTGGGCAATGCCCTGGGGAGGAAGAGGACCAAAGGACTGGGGAGAGGTTAAGCTAAAAGACAATATTGGCACAAGAACAAATGGGGAAAACCTGATGGGGAATGTATTTATGTTGGATATGGGGAGAAAATGTACAGAGGATGGACAAATTGGCAAACACATAAAGCCACTGCGATGGAGAGATGCTCTTGGGGATGCTTCTCACTGCTGAGGACTGGGAGTGGGTATTGCTTGATTGGGACAGGCTGGATCGATGGGCCAAGGCCAACTGCATGAGATTTAACAAGGCCAAGTGCCGGGTCCTGCACTTTGGCCACAACAACCCCATGCAATGCTACAGGCTTGGGGAAGAGTGGCTGGAAAGCTGCCCGGCGGAAAAGGGTCTGGGGGTGCTGGTTGACAGCTGGTTGAACATGAGCCGGCAGTGTGCCCAGGTGGCCAAGAAGGCCAACGGCATCCTGGCTGTATCAGAAATAGTGTGGCCAGCAGGACTAGCGAAGTGATCGTGCCCCTGTACTCGGCACTGGTGAGGCCCCACCTCGAATMCTGTGTTCAGTTTTGGGCCCCTCACTACAAGAAGGACATTGAGGTGCTGGAGCGTGTCCAGAGGAGGGCAACGAAGCTGGTGAAGGGTCTGGAGAGCAAGTCTTATGAGGAGCGGCTGAGGGAACTGGGACTGTTTAGTCTGGAGAAGAGGAGGCTSAGGGGAGACCTTATYGCBCTCTAMAACTACCTGAAAGGAGGTTGCAGCGAGGTGGGTGTTGGTCTCTTCTCCCAAGTAACTAGCGATAGGACGAGAGGAAATGGCCTCAAGTTGCGCCAAGGGAGGTTTAGGTTGGACATGAGGAAAAATTTCTTTATTGAAGGAGTGGTTAAACATTGGAACAGGCTGCCCAGGGAAGTGGTTGAATCATCATCCCTGGAAGTATTTCAAAGACGTGTAGAAGACGTGTAGATGAGGCGCTTAGGGACACGGTTTAGTGGGCATGGTGGTGTTGGGTTGACGGTTGGACTTGATGATCTTAGAGGTCTTTTCCAACCTTAATGATTCTATGTCCACTTCCCCAGCCTTGGCCCTCCCATCACAGGTATCTCATGCTTGAAACAACCTTTTCCACCCCTTGCTGTCCCTCCCTCATCCTCTGTTTTCCCCTTGTTGCCTTCATCCCTCCTGAGCTCCCCATTGCAGAGCATGGACCCGCTTTCCCTTTAATCGTAAAGAAGCTCCTCCTTGATGTGTCTTAAACAGTTTGTTGTCTTGGGCAGGCAGGATTCCCGCAGGAGCTGTGTATTTTTAGTGCCTGATATTGTTTTAATCATAGCGAGGAGTGCTGCTTGGCAAATATTATTTTGGGATGTGCAAAATTAGCGATCCTGCTGTCAGAGAATAATGGGACAGCGGCTAACGAGTTTGGAAGCATGAGCTGGGTGGAGGATCCACCATGAAATTAAAGCAGCTTTGAATTTTCCCTCTTCCATGAAAACTTTGTATTTTTTTTGTGCCCGGGGCTCTCATCAGAGGTAGACAACCCAGTTCCCTGATACTTTTTGCAGGACCTGGTTGATATGTGCCTGGGCTCTCTGGTGGCTTTCTTCACCAGATGTTTCCCCATGCATCAAGTCCTGCAGGATTTATCTGGGTTCTCCTACTGGCCTTGCCTTAACCCATGGGGCAAAGGGCTGACCTGATCCTGTACCCTATGGGGCTGAGCAGAGGATGGGTTTGCCTTTAGAGGGGTCTTTGGTTGTTCTTGCAGCTCGGTAGCTCTGTTCTGCCAAGCCCTGGCTGAGTTGGTCTCTTCCACCTCTTGAGTCTTAGGACACTTTGCTGAAATTTTGGGTTGTTTGTGTCCTGCATTCTGRGAGTCCATCCATGTCATGTTTTCCAGGCTTTTTTGGATCCAGGGGTGAGGATTCCAGCACAGTCTCTGAATGCTGCAGGGATGGACTGGAGGGATCCCATGTGTTATGGGGGCAGCAGAAGGTGTTGGGGCTCCTTTGCTGGGCTACTGGGAAGGTGCTGGGAGTGGGAGAGCTGCTGCAGCCACCTTCTGCTTCCTCCCAACACCTCTCTGACTCTCAGCTGTGATTGTGGAGCAATCCCCAAACCAGAGGGGTTGCATGGCAATGGGAGCTGAGAGCAGGGTGGAGAGGAGCGGGGGCTTTCTGGTTAACGCTGATGATGCTGTTTGATCCTCCCATTTGCTTTCTGGAGTTTAAATGTTGCTTTGCTGGAAGCAGCATCAATCAGGGCAGGGAGCTGCATTTGGCCTCTTGCAGCCATAGCTCCTGCATGTGGAGCAGAGCATGGTGTGTGGGCACAAAACAAGCAAATATGGGGCTTTTGGGACTGGTTTTGGGGCTCCTGTATCTTCTCCCCAACCCTGGATGGGTGGATAGTTGTGGCTGGCTGGCAGCCACCTCCAGACCTGCTTTTCTTCCAGGGGTTGCACTCTCATTTCTACCCAGCTACTGATAGTCCTGACGATTTGTACACTGATGTGTCCAATTCTGGGCTGAAACTGCCCCAAATGAGAATCAGCCTGATCTTATCAAATTGCAGGTCACATTGATGATGCTTCAGCCTTGCTTGGGGGGAAGCTGCAGGGTGAGCCCCTCCTGAGCATTAGTAGTTTTTCAGAAGTTGGGGTTGTGGGCTTGTTTTTGCCAGTGATGACAAATTGTAGCGTGTAACTAGCTGGTGAGGAGAGGGATGTTATCAGCATGTGTGACAGGTCCCTGAAGCCACTCAATTGCTCCCAGCCTGCAAAGTGACCTTTGTGGGTGCCAACCTGGGGTGTGTGTTGGCATTAGGGGTTCCCCAGCTTGGTTTCCTCTCCAGGTGCTCCCCAGGGCTGGCTCTGCTGGGGTGATGATGCTCCAGACTAAGATGTATATGTTGAAGGGCCATGGTGGTTTGCATCTTCTGTGGCTGGGCATGAGCCACGCAGTGAGGCATCACGACCATGCAAGGGCAAGTGGTTGAGGTGTCTCCTCCTGCACCTTCTCATCTCAGGCTCCTGGCTGGAACAGCTTGTTTCAAACAGGTTTTGCACCTTGTTGTGAAAAGTGGATGCTGAGTGTTACTAGCAGTGCACTCTGCTCTTGGAAATTACTGTTCTAATAACTTGCATGAATAATCCTTTTTCTACTGCTCATTTATAAATGTCTTATTGGGACAACCCTGCTTTGGAGTGCCTGGGTTCAGCACGAAGGGCCCAGCAGCAGGTTTCTCCTCTTAGACTTGGTGAGTCTGGGCTTGGTGCTAGTTTGCCATTGATTGCAGATGCTCTGTCTGTGACTATAGAGCCTTAAGGATGACCTGTGTCATCAGACGCTTACCCTCAGATTTAGAAAGCCCAACACAGGAAGAGGCTAAAAAGGAAACTGTGGTCACTGTGCCCTGGGGATGCTGCCCTGGAGTCCACCCTGGAGGCTTTTGGTAGAGGAACAGGACCTGCACCCTGTGGTTTTTTACAGCATGGGTTCCTCACCCTTGGCTCCTTCCCATCCAGAGAGTTTTGCATCTTCATGTCTCAGCAATTGTGCTGGGAAAACCCCATGCTGGCCATGTGCCTGGGGGAGCATCACCTTGTACTTGGAGGCAAGGGATGCTGTGTAATCCCATCCCAAAGGGCTGCCCTGCTGCTGGCCTCGCAGTGAGGCCCCTGGTCCCTCCTGCCCCTCTCACCGCCTTTCGCATCTGGAGAGGATGGGTTTTTATTACAGCAATTTCCCTGTATTGCATAGCCGGCGCTGGGGAGAAGTGCTTTTGAAATATAATTTGTGCATTAGCTCCAGAGCCCACTTGTGGCTTTGCTGTAGCTTGTGCTTAAGTGATGCTCTTGCTGGGGAAATGAAGGGGTTTAACAGCCCTGAGGATGGATGCGGAGCCATCTGCGTGCAGCTGAGTGAGCGCCTGCCCAGCCTGGAGCTGCCTGCGAGTTAATGGTTCCTCTTGCAGCAGGGGTGAGCTCGTCTTGGTGCTTGCCTCTGGCCTCCATCCACTGCAACCAACCTTTCACCCTGGGCCACCAGCCCTTGGAAAGTCTTCATACACTTAACATGAGACTCTGGGGTCCTTGGCACCTCTCTCGGGGTTGCCACAATGTTTTGGAAGCTGGTACTGGTTGCACCACTGATAGACGCAATGTCAGATTTCCTGATTTCAGCTATTTTTAGAGCAGCCAGGCAGCCTGTCTGCATTTCTGGGCAATGAGCAGGTGTTTTCCGTGCAGCTCCTCAATGCTTTCTCATCTGCTGCCCTCCCTGGTGGCATTGAGGAGGCCAGCTTGTTCAAACAGATTGGAGTGGAACATTATTTATTTGTAAAGGTCTTCAGCTGCAGCAAGGGAGAGCGGGGAGTGACACTGGGGACTGGCACAGTGTGGAGCCACCTGGCATGGAATGCCCTGGAGCAAGCACTGCTGGTGACAAATGATGTGTTTTTGCAGGGCTTGGCTCTTTCTGAAAGAAACAACAGGATTGTGTGGTCAGCCCYGTGGTCCCTCTGAGCTGGGAAGCTGGGCTAGGTGTGCAGCAAGGTCTGGCTGCCCTCAGAGCTCATGGTGGGGTCAGGACATTGGGGTCTGCTCTTGGCTTGACCATCAGCCCATGTCTACCCTCGTAGTGTGGTTTCTGTGTGCTTGTGTCATTAGGTTAACCTGCCTCCCAGGAGGCTGGGGGGAGGATTTGGGAATGAGTGTTCCCACAGCATTGCATGGCTATGAGTGGGGGGGCTCCTGGGCTGTGCTCTACAGTCCCATCTCAAGTCAAGTCACCTGCTATGTCAAGGTGCTCCACTATGTCCAAGCAACTTGTGCCTTCAAGCAATTTTAAGTCAGGCACCCAMCACCCTTCATCTTGCCTAAAGAGCTCTGTGAAATATTACTTGCTGGATTTAGTCCGCTCCTGAGAGCACTAATGTCTCCAGTGACCAGTTGGATTCAGTTCAAAGGATCCTACGGATATGGTGACCAAATTGTCAGCAATGGAGAAAGAACCTACCTGGAGCGAGATGAGTGGTGTTTGCAGTGTGGTTGTGAGTGAATGATTGTGTCTGGAGTCCACATGTCGAGGACAACTCGTGCAGGCAGTAAAGTCATGCTCATGCTGTGAGCGTCTGGGTAGGTCTAGACCTTGACCTTGCCTAGTGCCTAGGCTTTTAAATTTAAAGCTAAAGGGGGGGGAAAAGGGACTGGATTTATGGAGCTGTCCACTAAATGACCCTCAAATTCCTAATTTACAAAATGCCTCTTTATATACAGCTCCAATCTTCATGAAGCTAAATCAAAGCTGGGTTTTTTTAGAGTTAATTGGCATGATTTAGGGTGTGGCAGCTTGCTATCAAAACCAGTGGCTGTTTGCAGTGAACCAAATCGATCTTTCCCTGTTGGAGAGTCTCTTCTGCTGCCGTTTTCAGTGTTGTGCTCTGAGGTTGGTGAGCACAAGTGCTCTCTGTGTGCCCAGACACCCAAACCTGCATGCTCAGAGCAAGCCACCCCGTGCTTCTGCATTTCAATAACGGGATGGAGCTCGCCTCCCGCCCTCTGTTAATGACATTTCACAAGGTGATATTACAACCAGCTGATTAAACAGAGGATATTTTGAGTTGAAAAATGAAGACAAGTCCCAGAAGGTGGTTGCCATTCTCTGTGCAGGGGAAGTTCATTTTGTTTTGCCAAGAGGCCATAAAAATGAACCCACATGCCACCCCCTTGGAGCTGCTGTCCCCTGCTCCCCCCATGGGGACCCATCTGCAGCCTGGGTCCACCCAAGCATTGGAGGGGGGGAAGTTTGCAACCAAAGCTGTGACTCAGGTCCTTGATCTGGAGTTGAGACTCATTTTCCTGGGGATGGCACAGGATCAGGACAGATGCTCTGCACTGGGCAGGATGGGGAGCAGAGCTGCTGGGATGTGGCGTTGGTCACCAGGGAATGATGCTGCAGGTGGCATTGGGCCAGTTTGCTGTGTAGGTGCCCATTGGATCTGCAGGCACTTCAAGCTTGTCCAAAATTCACCAATTAAAAGCCACAGTCGCAGAACCATCCTTTGCTGCTGGCCACTGTTTCTAGGGGCAAGCTGGGGCAAATGGCACTTTTCCAATTTCCAATTGGACCAAAATGCTCAGAGCTGAGAAAACTGTGCACAAAACAACTTCTCTGGGAAGAAAAACAATTATTTTCCCACCCGAAATACATATTTCTGGATAATGCTAATTGCATATCTCTGAATAATGCTAATTGCATGCAACCTCTGTGAAGACATATGTAGATAATAATACCTCAGTCTTCAAATATCCTCTTCAGAAATCTCATGAATATGACTAAAAGGCCTCAATTTTGTCCCTTTAAACACTCCCTGCTTTATCACAAGGCTAACGAGCATGGTGGGGGGCGGCGGAGCTGGCTTCCAGCGGTGATGTAGGTCGTGCTCCAGTTTTTCTTTCTCTGATAAGCAGCTGTGGGACCTTCCTCCTTCCAAACCTATTCATGCCCAGACCCACGAATGCAGCATCACTACTGATGGCACCAAGCAGTGGTCTTATGAATTGAAGAAGCGCTGGAGCTCACTATGAACTTTCTTCAGCCCATGGCTGTAGATATTTGTGCTGTCCAGATATCAGGCTTGGAGGACTTGGCCATGAGCGCTTGCTTTTGGAGAGATATGGGAAGATGGGTTGAGGGATAAGTACCTCTTTTGGGGCTGCTTCTTTGGGAGCTATGCAGAGGGGTAGGACCAGGAGTGTGCTGGCCATCTGGATGGCCTCTGATGTTTGTCCCATGTGCATGTCTCCAAATCGATATCTTTGCTTTTCTAGATTGTCTTAAGAACCTTCCAGAAATTAATTTCCCCACACTTGTACTCCCCACCCCATTTCTTTCCATGTCCCCAGGCTCCCAGGAGTGCTCGGGGAGATTCCTCACCACCACTGTGGTCCTTTCCCAGCTGCGTGAACCCTGCATGCCAGCGCTGGGGGGCACGTACGGCTCATATATGGGAATCTGGCTGTCTCCGAGACTGGTAAATATAGCTTCAGCGAGAGCATGTCTGCATGTGTGTGACAGTCTGCGCAGCCAAGCTCTATTTTTAGGAGCGCTGGCAAAGGACACACACACACAGATCTAATCACAGCTTCTCCCAGGCAAATGTTCCCTTTCTCTGGGTTTCAAGCCATGCTTATCAATTTCCTCTGCATTGTTTCCTTCCTTTCTTCTGTGACATGACAACCCGCTGTGGAGATGAGGGAGAAAACAAGCTGTGATAGGAAAGAAATCTGGGAGTGGGAGATACCTGGGTAGGAGCAGGGTCTGCCTCCCAAATTGGGTGATGCTCTTCCAGCCAACACCTCCATCCTCATGGGTGGGCTGGGGATGCTTCAGGGGCTTGGGGGATGCTTCATTGGCTGGGTGTCCCCTGGGACAGCTTGCATTTGGGGGAGCTGGGTGGAAAGGTGGGGAGCACTGAGATGTCCCCAAGATGCCCAGTTTTGCTTTGTAGGGTGATGGAGGAAGAGCGCAATGCAGGGAGGAAGGCTGGAGGCTGAGTGATAAAAACGATCATCCTCTGGGCTGTGATTTAGTGCTGTTGGCAGGAAGGGGCTGTTAATTTACTAAGAGTTGCAAGATGTCCAGCTTTTTCCCCAGTGTGTTTTCCTCTTGGCGTGGCCCTCCAGGGAGGGATGACATTGGTGACATGTCAGTAGTGTGGTCATGGGAGGTCCTGGCACGTATCCAGGCTCGGTTGTGCTCTGTGCCGGACAACCCCAAAATTTCCCAGTGCCTGCAAGACAGCAGCTTTCCCCAACTGTGCTGCTCGCAGCTCCCCTTGGAACAAATATTCTGATTTATTTAATTCACCTCAATGGCCAGGGAAGCCACACGTGGCTGAATTTCTCAGGGTGACGACCTCCAACAGGCCCACGTCTGGGGGTGATAACAGCCGTGCCGGCTCCTAGGCATAAATATTTCCATAAGCGATGCACCTTGGCCAAGAAAAGTATATTTTTTTCCCGGCTGATTTGCAGGCAGTGGGGAGACAAGCTTCCCAGGGTCTCTCCCTGACTCAGGTGGTGGCAAAGATGGATGAAGCCAGTTAATGCTTGCCCTGAGCTTTCAGTGCAGTTTCTGTTTGCTTCAAATAATGGAACTAAACTAGTTTGATACCTGAAATTCAGCAGAAATCGTGGCATTTTAAGCTAAAATGCTCCTTGTCTAGCATTAACAGAGAAAGTAAAAATTCATCATGGTCTAAACAGGACTGCGGCGTGGAGTCTGGTTTTGGGGCAAAAACTGCTTTTCTCAGAACAGGCTAAAAAATAGACTTTTTTTAGTTGAGTGGCATAAAGATATAAAGAATATTCTGAAGCAGAATTACCATTTTTTAAAATTCTTGGTGGACAAGACCATTGAAATTGTCCTGGCAGATACGTTGGTGCTGTTTGCTTTGACAGGACTTTAAATTTTGATGTTCAAATGAAAAGTTTGAAGCTGTTTTGTCAAGCTGAAAGCCATCCTAATTAAAAAAAGAAAATTAAAATGCCTAAATAGGCCATTTTTTTTCTTGAAATTTAGCAGAAAAAGGCAAACTCGGTGTTTGCCAGGCAGTTGGGTCAATAAATCTTTTTTTTTTCTTTTTTTTTTTTTTTTTCCCCCCTTCCCCCCAGGAAAAAGGGTGGTGGGGGTGGCCAGCCTGGAAAAGCTATTTCTAATTCCACGCTTGAACCAAAAAAAGGCATCATGGGAGATATCGGGAAGAAAATGGCTCTGGGCAGCGATGCCGCCCAAAGGCCCTGTCCCTGCCAGCCCTCTGCACCTCCAGCTGATGTGCCAAAACCCCAAAGAAATATATTTTCTAAATGGGCTACTTGCTTTCCTTTAGCATTCACCATAAACGCAGCTTTTTGTCTCATTGCAAAGATGCACTCTTGCTTTTATAAGCCCGTCTTAAGCACCACTTCTTACATCAATGGCTTTAAATGAAAAAAAAGAAAGCTCTTTTGAATACAAATGTGGCATTTACTTCCTTAATGCCTCTCTTCCACTAAGCTACCTTCAAACCCATCAGAGACGCTTTAATATATTGAACAGAACTCCCCTCATTTTGATGCTAATGCAGCATTTCATGCAGATAATGTGCTTGAATCATGCGCTGAAATACATTAAAGGTGAAATCTACAGCTTTGAGGAACTGCTGGTGGCTCAGCTCTCTCCTCCTTCCCCATTTGCATCTGCAAGTCAGGTCTTGCCAAGCTGCCTGGCAGGTCCAAGGCCAAGCTTGTCCCATATAACTTGGTTAATGTCTCTTAATCAATCAAAAAAACCCAAATCACCTGACTTCTTATGCCATTTCATTGCAATGGGCTGTTCACTCATGGGAGTCCTTGCTGCAGGATGCTCTGGAGGACAAAATGGGCTTTGGGTGAAAAGGGGCTTCACCAGCTCATGGAGAAGAGGTCTTGAAGGGCTTTTAAGCATTGTGGTCTGGATTCAACCTCCAGCATCCCTGTGCCAGGACATGCTAAAAGCCAGAAATGAGTTTTTAAACATAGGAAGAGCATCTGCGTGCTCTTGGTTTGCTGCTTGCAAGCCTCCACATGTTCTCTTGGCCTCCTTCGGAGGCAGGAATTGCTGATCCCACCTGGATGTTTTATAATGTTCCTGTTCTCCCAGTGCTTGATAACATTGGTTGAGTGTCCTCCAGTGATGGGAGAGCAGCTGCTTCTTCCGTTCACTGTCTGGAGTCRAAAAGTAGTAATAAAAAAGCTCCAAATTTGGGTCAATGTGAACTGAATATTTTTGGGGGCAAAAAAATATTTTTTAAAGTTTCCATTTTGGGTCAGCAGGTGTCAGAGGACCTGACAAGAAAATCCTCATCAAAAAGAAATTAATTTATTTGTGGAAACCTCATTTTTGTTTTGAAGAAATCAAAGGCAGGCACATTGAGGTTTGGAAATACTTTCAACTGTGCTTTTCTGTGAATGTGTCATTAAAAAAAAAAAGCCTGATTTCTGCTGAAACTCCTGTGATCTGGGTCTGCAAATGCCTGTGTTCCCCAGAGGAGCTTCCTCACCCCAGGTGGGACACACTTGTGTCCAGCATTTACTGCCCTCAACATGGTCTAGCGGCCGAATAATCCCCTGCAAAGCTGCTTGCTGGTGCAAAGGAGAGCAGGTGGAGGCTGTTCACTCTGCTCTTGCAAATTAGCTTCATTCCTCTTAATTAGTGTCATTCACTAATGAGCAGCCATCCCTTCAGCAAAGCCCAAGGAGGTGCAAAGGGGGACTGTTAGCTGTATTACATGTCCTGTGGAGCAGCTTGGCATCTTCCTCTTGCACGGGAGAAGAAAATGTTGATGCAGACAGCTTCATCCCTGGGGCTTTTTTCTGTTTTCAGCCTCAGGAGGGAGGATAGTCCCTTTCCCGTCCCCCCAAGGATGCCATCATATGCTTGTTGATGTATTAGTCTCAAACTTTTGCTGTTCTTCAGGTGATGACCCCCATGCAGACGTGCTTGGATGAGCACACTTGCTGCTCCATCACCTTGACCGTGCTAAGGTGAGACCTGACTTGCCAGGGGCACGGGCTAGATGCGGCCACCCTGATGAGATAAAGATGGGACCCCCCCTGCTTGTGGGTAACTACAGGGTCCAAACATAATAGGCTAGAAGGAACACGGGTCTGGAGGAGACCCAGGTGCAGGTCCTAGTGATGATGTGACTACTGTGAATGTGTCTCCTGGGGGATCTAAAGAAGCAGTGAGGGGAAATGAAACCTTTTTCACCACTGACAAGCTCAATCTGCTTTGCTTGGTGGAAATCTTCTTTTTAAAGCAGCTCCGCCTTTGCTGCAGCCCTGTCTTGGAGGCTTTCCAGTGGCTCTGAGAAGAGGTGTGGTCCCTGGTGAACAAGACAGACTAACTGGAGGTGGAGCTGTGTGGCTCTGCCTTCCCTCTTGCCTAAAGATAGATCAGTCCAGGTGACGTGACCCATGCCAGAGCATCCCACAGCCCTTTCCTCACTGGCAGTATGATCTCTATCCCTCTGCCAGCCCAAAGTCCACCCAGGGCTACCAGYCCTGAGACTGGGGATAGAGTTTTGCTTGGGTTGAAACGCTCTTGTGAAACACCCACAGGCATCAGTCCTGATCTGAACCATCCTCTGCCTGACAAACCCATCTCTCCCATTACGATAACTGCTGCTGACATTTCAGTGACACGTTTCTTCCCAAAGGGATTCCTGTACCACTTCTCCCACTGCTGAAATGTGGCCACCAGCGAGGCTGGGTGCCTGTCCCTCATCCTCCCTTGCTGGCAATCAGGGCAGTGGGATGCTGCTCAAGACATCCCTGGGCAAGGCAGGAGACCATTGTGAGAACGACTCAGAGGGCTGGAAAAGGGGATATTTTGGAAGGAAAACCATGGGAAAATGTGGGTGAAAGCATGGGGATGACCATTGCTGGGTCCCCAGGCAGGCCCTGGGGTGATGTGCGAGTGGGGCATGTCAAGAGGTCACCCCATACCACTCCATGACTTTTTCTCACATCAGTTCATCATTAAAGAGTTTCAGCGGTACAGCTTCCGGGGTCTCAGTCTGTGCTGGAGCAGGCATGGCAGAGGCAGAGCTTGGCCAATGAATGGGGTACCCCAAAGGGAGGGGGTCACAGGGTCTGGCTGCCCCCCAACCTCAGCAGGAGGTCTGGGGGAGACGATGGGCAGATATCAGGGGAGCTGGTGTTTAATGTGCCTCCCCGAGCCAGCTCTCCCAGGTTGATGCCTTTTCTGTGTCCTGGATCTGCTCCCTGTCCCTGCTCACATGTGTCTTCCCCTTGCAGGCTTAGCTTGTGGCTGAGAATCTCTGGTGCGTCATGTCCTCCTGCCACTGATGCAGATAGGTACAAGCCAAATGCATGGAAGGAGCCTGGACTGGACAGAGAGATGCAACCTCCTTTCCCAGGCTAACCCCAGGTTTAGGAGAAGAGCTGCTCTGTCACCACAGGAGGTGGAGGAGGGAGCGCGCACGCAGCACCGAACAAATCCTTTCTGACAGCCGGGAAATGCTGTGGCCTTTGCAATGGAGCCGAGCTGACAGGTGGCACCGCTCCCTGGGTGGGCTGAACCTCCTCTTCCAGTGCTGCTTGGTGGGGACCGTGCCTGCAGCTTGGACCCCTTGGAGAGGGGCTTGGACACCTTGGGGACCCCTTAGAGCTCTCTTGGAGGAGGTTTGCATTTTTGCATGTAGGGTGCAAGCCACCCATATCTTGTTGTTCTGTTTTCAAGCCTTGTTGCTGTTTTTATCCCCTTTCCCCAGTTGCACGGTGCTGGATGTGGGTCCTGAGCCCTCCACCGCAGCCAGCTCAGCTGGTGCCAGGCTCAGACCCTGTGTCCTGGTGGACCTGCAGCAGCAACTGCTGAGATTCCTGTGGTTTTGCATCAAGATGGAAGAGATCTCAGGGCTTTTTTGAGCACCAGCAAGAGGCTGGGCAGCTGGAGAGCATTGCTTGCCATCTGTAGTCCCAATTTGGTGCAGCCTTCAAGGGTTCTCCTCTCCATGAACTAAGCGGGATGGCATCAGCTGGGCACTGAGACAGCCACTTCAGGGCTGGGAGACCTTCCCTCAGCAAATGATGGGGTTCTGGGGGCTCCCAGCCAAGCATCCCCCTTCCCTGGGATGAGCTGAGCCCCTCTGCCCCATGCCCAGAGCCCACCGGGGCTTCTCCTCACCCCCACCAGGACCACCAGCTGAGCTCATTTCCCTGGTTAAACATTATTAGTCCTTGAGCAAAAGGAGGAGGGAGGTGGTGAGGAAGGGTTTTTATTGGGAAGTTGTTTGTTCCTTAATTGAATTGCTCCCATTAACAGCGGCAAGGAGAAGAGGAACAAAAAGCCAAACGGGAGGTAAAGGCACTTAATTCACTTCTGCTCAAGAAGAGCTAATATTAATAAACTTCTGGATGAAGGGATTTGCAAGGGTTTGTCAGAGGGATTAACTCCAAAATGGTGATTAGATTTCCCAGAGTAAACTCACTTGATAAACAATGGAGACAGTGAGATGCAGATGGCATCCCCGGGAGGAGCAAGGTCCCTCCCAGCTGCCAGACCCAATGCTTGGAGGAGCGGCTCCCTGCTCCAGGGTAGGGGACTTCCTCTGCGTTTATCCCAAAAYCAAGCAGAGTTGATGTCCTGGGTCCTTCCTAAGAGGGCCTTGACGTCGCTCACTGTGAGGACCTTGCAAATCTGAGCTTGGATGGAGGTGGCACCATTTAGAGGGACCGTATGGACCAAGGAGCAGGATCTGGGAATTGCTTGGGTGTCCATCCTTGCGGTGGTCCCACCAGCCAGGTCCCATCCTGGGGACAGACTCTCAGAAAAGCCTGGCCGTGGCCATCCATGCATCTTTTTCCGTGAGTACAATATGTGGGCACTGGTGTTTCAGGGGTGTTGGGAGCATTGGGTCAACCTTTGCTCTTGGGGGAAGTGAAGAAGGATCTTCTGAGATCTTTCATCTTGCCTGTTTGTTTTCTTTTTAATGAAATGTTTTGTTTCTGCCATCCTGGCACATTGCTGATTTCAAAAAACAACCTGTTTGACTTTTTCCTTTTAAATTATTATTTTTTTTAATTTAAAAATGGATCTAAACAGAGGATACAAAAGCCTGAAATAGCACATGCCACATTGGCCACCCATCATCCTGAGGCAAAGAAAATATCTTTGCTTGTCCTCAGCCCATTTTTTTGCTCTTCAATTTTGCAGAAACTTTCTGCAAAAGTTTCTGTTTCAGATCAACCCAAATTTTTTTTTTTTCCCCCATCAAGTTTTTGGTTTGTTCCCTGAATTAACTATCCATGTTTTTATCTGCTCCATGTAGAGGTAGACACAGACCTTCACTGGTACCTTCTCTCCTTCCTTGCGCAGAGCCCAACTGAAAAGCATCAGTACCAGAGGGCTGATTTGGATGGACCTCTGCATCCCACCATGCTGCGTGTTCAAACCCTGCTCTTCAAGCTCCCACCATCCATCCATCCACCATCTGCAGCAGAGCCACCAGAAGCCATAGGAGCACCTAGGAGGCTTTTTCAAGCTATGTCTGCTGACGTAGGTCTGTGCAGAGTCCCACGCTATGCTCTTGCAAGGACCAAGCAAGGGGAAATCCACCCTGAATCTCAGCCAGGGTTGCCGGGATTGAAGGAACAGCCTGTTTGCTGCCAGCATTTGCAATCAAGTTGCTCTGCAGATACTGGGGACCAGCACAAGACCCTCTCTGGTTCATTGTGGGCTCTTAGGAACGGGCAAATCTACTCAGTGAGGGAGGAAAGAACCAAAAGCTGGTCCAGAGGTTGGCGTTGGCTGCATGTTGATGGTCTTCAAAGTGCTGCTTGCATGATACAATGATTAAGCATCCTTTAGCATGTGGAGGCACCCAGCCGTGTGAGCACTTCGGAAACAGCAGTYTAGCCATTTTTTTCCCTAATAGGGTGGAAAATTGATGCTGTCCCCATTTCACAGATAGAAAAGGGGGCCCAGAGCAGCCAAGATCATCCAAAACAGAGATGCCCAAATCCACTGCTGTGCTGCCCAGCCCTGGAGATGCCCATCAGAGCAAATCCCGCTGCAGTTGAACAGCTACGTCCCAGCATCAATGGGCAATCTGAGCTGCTTTGATTTCATTACGCATTCTTGTTTCCTTAAAGTGGAATATTTAAGAAGGGTGTGTGTGTGTGTGTAATAATTTAGAGGGTTGCCATCAGCCTCCAGGTGTCAAATTTTATCTGCTTCAAATTATTATGATCATATAGGGAATGCTATCTGAGGTAGCGCTGCTTTGGTGCTTTCCCCCCTAATTCCTGCCTCCACCAGCTGCTCCTGACAGCCTGAGCTTAAAACCTGCACTGAGCTTATGAAAAAGTAAACCAAAAAGTCAAAACCAGCAAAAAAAAGTCCTTGCGGGGAGCTGGGGGTGCTTGGCCAGGGCAGGGGCGAGATGGTGAGTGCGAAGAAGGGGTTTAGTCCTTGCTCTGCCCTGGGGATTTGGGGACATCGCTTTTCCCCTGGCATATCAGTAACGCTTTAGGGTTGGGATGAAGCTGGAGAAATGCAATTTAGAGAGGACAGGATTTACTCTTTCTCTTTCTCTGGTGCATCCTGGATTTATTCATCTTTTTAATACTTTCAAACCACCCAGAACAAAATGTTTTGGTGGTGTTTTCTTAGGGCAGAGCAGAAACCTTACCCTTCTGGGATGGGAAGGTGTCCCCATCTACCATGTGAATATTCATCATTCCCAGCTATATCCAACAGGACAAGTCTGCTTTCTCCTCCATAGCCTGTCTTCTTTCTCATCCCTCCCTTTCTTCTTGCTCTGCCGTTCAGTGCTCAGGAAGCCCAGAGAAGGACAGCCCTGGCAGTCAGGATGGTTTACAGCTGATGAGGTCCTCTGGGGAGCCGCAGCTGGAGGCTTATGGAGGGGATGCAGGGATGGTACGGTTGCTTTTTCGGGATGCTCGCGCATTGCTGGAGATCAGTGTCTGCTAGCTCTGGGGGTGCAGTGACTCACGGGCAGGTGCTGTGGGATCCTCCATAGGAAACGGCCTCGATTTGCTCCAGTGAGGATGGGGAGGCTGGAGGGAATGTAGTGCCCCCCCAATCACCCCACATCACAGCTATGGCCCCCTTCATGTGCTCACCTGTCCCCTGCTTACCCATCCCTGGAGGTCCCAAATGGGCAGCACCGCATCCTGGCCCATGCAATTTGCAGGATGTTCTCAGCAGCATCTGCCAGCCCTTGTGCCCAGGGTGTCCCCATCTGCCACCTGCTTTTGTYCCCAGTGTGTATGGTTTTGAGGATGAGGGGGTCTGGTTCCCTCCTGGGATGCTGCCCTCTCCCAGCATCCTGGACCTCTTGGCTCAGCAATCCCTGGTCCGTGGGACCAGAGAAGAGCCCTTCCCATGGCTCCTCTCTCCCCAGAGGGGTATTTACATCCTCTCCATGTGCTAAAGTGATGCTCCTGAATGGCAGAGGCATGTCCTGGGATGAAGGCAAGGTTATGGCATGTGTTTCTCCACYCCAGAGCAGGCAGGATGGGGGGTTATTGCCGCCTCAAACCTGCAGCGATGCTGGTGCCTGCTCTTGCCAAGCAACCTCAAGACTATTTTTTTTTATTAGATTGCAAGGTCAGTTGATAAAGATAACTTGACTTAATGCACTTCGACTTCTGTGAGGCATTTGACTTAATCGTGCATCCCAGCCCGATAAAAATCCAGCACCGCAGCAGCCATGTGCAGCCCGTGTTAAATGGATTAAAAGCCAGTTAATGGAGAGATCGTCAGTGTTGCTCTTCCGCTCTTTGCTATATTTGTCACTGAGCTGAAAAATGATATAAAATAAGTGGTGGACATATTTGCAGATGCTGAAATGTGGCGAAGCAGAAAGGGGAAGCAAATAAGCTGTTAAATAGGGACGGCCCCAGGGGGTGCAAAGGGCTGGGGCTCTGCTGAAATCCATCTGCTGTTGTAACACCAAGGCAGACCTGGGGATGTTAAGGACAAACAGGAGGGGATGTGACATCTGTGTCCCCAAGGAAGGGCCTCAGTAGGGGGATAAGCAAAGCTGGAGGTGCTCMCAGGGAGAGGAATGGGATATCTCGACACAGATGGTCTTCAGGTGTGAGCAGCACCAACAGCGTCATCTCCCCAGCATCCATACACATTAGTGGTGCTGGTGGGGAAACTGAGGCACAGGGCAGCCCCACAGCATCAGGACTACATGGGAGATGATTTCTCCAATCTGAAATCATGCAATACCTCTGCTTTTATTTTTTTCAGGGTGTGAATCCAGGGCTGCCCCTCGGGCTGAGCCTTTCTGTGTCCCTGCACAGCAGTGGATGCTGAAGCTGAGCGCTCCTTCTGATCCTCCACTTCTCTTGTTTCCTGACCCTGCCACCCTGAATCATTGGAAAAACGCTTCTTAATTGCTAGATGCTCACTTCTCTGCTAATTAACCACCTTGCAGGCATTTAGTAAATGATGCTCTTTGTTCATAATTACCAGGAAAAGGTGATTCCTACCTCCCAGAAGCAAACTCATTTTCACCTACCGGGAAACATATTTTCTTATCTTTTTTAAAATTTGGTGGGCTGAGAGAGCCCAGGTGTTTTATGGAGAGGCAGGCCCGTCTCTGGAGGGTGGTTTGRTCCTGCAAAGTGCTATTTAGGGATTCAGGGGCTTCATTTGCTTTTCTCTGGTCCCTTCGGAGACCCTCGGAACCAGTCCAAGGGTTCTTCTAGCTCCAGCTCTCGGGCTGCCCATGGACCCTCGCTGGGGGCTTACCGTGGTTTCATCGTGTGGCATCTCTGATTTTATTTGGGTCCTCTCTTGGGTTTTAGGGTTTATTTTTGGGTGTGTAGGGGCAGGCATCATTCACCCAGTGTGGTCCCTGCTTAGCTGAGCTCCTCTACCACCAGCTCCCTGCATTGCATGCACACCCATGCAGCAGAAGGGGAAACTGAGGCACGAGGCCAGGAGCACCTGGCTGGGTGGCACCCGGTCTGTGCTTGCTCAGACATCCCATGGGGAGCAAGCAGCAATCCAGCCCTGATGCTGGGGAGGGGGATGGATCTGTCCCTGGGGCTCTGCTCCCCCAAAGGGGAAAGAAACCCCTGCGGTCCAGCAAGGCAAGTGAGCCAGCGCCGGGAACTACATTGACCCGACACAACTCATTTCACTTGTGGTCCCCTGCAGCAGCTTTCTCCGGCACAGAACCACCAGCCCCATTTCTGACTCCGTCGTTGCATTGCTGATTGATATCCCCCATTAAAAACTTGGCGGCGAAGCCAAGAAGTTATTTCCCCTCTGCAAAATTGCCCGCAGAAGAGCCAAGTTCAGCCTTTCTATAAATAGCCCCAGCCGCAGTCATGGCGTTGTCACCGGCTTGTGTGCCACACGGTCCCTGACCCTGAGCCTGGCTTTGCTAATTCAGCACATCAGCTCACATACCAGAGCAAGTGATGTTAATCCTTCATTTCTGAGAGCCCGTGCCAGCCTGGCTTTTGCTTCCCACCCGTGGCATTTGCATGGCTCATCCCCGTTGCAGCTGATGGCCATCACCTCCTCGTCAGACCTGGTGAGCAARGTATTTCCAGTGAGCCAGAAGGAAAATTTCCCTTCCCCTTACAGTCTTCCTGCACAGTGTTTGCACGAAATACTGAATTTTAGAGAGCTTTTCCGCTCAGGGAAAGCAAAGTGCTGGACCAGCTCCACAAGGAGCAGCATCCTCCATGAGGAGCAGCATCCCTGGTGCTAGAAAAGGTGAAATAGGTACATTTAAACACACCCAGCCATGTGACCCTTGCAAATGCCAGCCCTGTGGTCACCGGGCTCTGTTGCATGATGTTGTCCAGCCCAACCCCATCCCATGGGGCTTGAAGAGCCTGCCCTGTCCCCCTCCATCACCCACCGGCTCCGTACCATGGGCTGACCGGTTCCCAGGAGGGAAGGTTGATGGGGGAGGCTGTAACTCCACCGGTGTTCTCCCGACTGGTCTTCAAAAGCGCTTTGAAGTTGGGGAAATTGGTGAAGTTTTTTTATTTCTTTTTTTTTTTTTCCTTGGGTACTAAACTTTAGAACTTCAGTTTTTAATGAGGAAGGAGCTCCACGGTGTTCATCAAATGCTGCCGGCCAGCAGGACTTGGGAGCAACGGCTGAGCAAATGAGGAGGGAGATGGAAAAACCAATTAAAAAAAAAGGAAGGAAAGAAATTCCCTCAGATGAGGACTGAAATATCTTGGTGAAAATGTCCTGGTGAAAATGTCCCCTCCCCATGTGAGATGTCCCATCGCGTGGGGACATGCCTGTTTCACTGGGCCAAGGACACCCAGCAAGGCGGTGGCAGAGTCTTTGCCAGCACTAGCAGGTTGCAAAAAACCTATAAAATACTTAAAAAATACATATTTCATATTCAGATTTTGATTTAGAAAGAGAAATGTTGCTCGTCAGACATTTTTAATGGTTACTCAGATATAGCTCATGGCTCTTTCCCTGCGAAAGCCCCCAAATATAGCCAAGGATCCATTTAAATTACAGGCAGGACAAAACATAGGAGGCTGCTCYGATTTAATAATAACTGTAATATGGATATTAGTCTCTGGGCTTTGTCATGCAACAGCTTGTATTATTAAATCCTTCACACCCTGGGCTGGTTTTATTCTGTAAATTTGGTACTGAGGTTGACAGGCATCTTGGAGATGAGCATCTTCCCCAGGGTCCGCCCTGGAGTGAGGGCTTGGAGGGTCCCCCTGGGCTCAAACAATKCATTTTTGGCAGCCAGCACCCAAAAATGAGAATAATATTAACCCTGGAGATATGTTCTGGTCCCTCCTCAGTGAGGTGATGGGAGCAGGAGCTGCTTGGTGGCTTTTTGGGGAAGTTCTGGAGGAAGTAGGGTGCTCTGCATACATCTATCTGTCCTGTCCTCCCTTCCATGAGGTTATTCCACTGCTCAATTTTAATCAAATTTAGGAGAGAGGCTGATATCTCAGGGCGAAATGGGTCTTAGGCGCTGCTTATTCACAGCAGGATGGCTCCAAAGGAGGAAASTGGGGGTGTCGGGAGGTGCCCAAAATGATGTACCTGAGTCTTTTCCACCAGCCACATCAATTCAGGGCTGGGAAACAGAGATTACAGGCTCTTGCTAGTGTTTAAAAAACCAGTGGTCRCACATTTTCAATTCATCGGGGACAGAAAAAGTCACTTTAGTAAAGAAAAGATTCATTTGCGCTTGTCCATCGTCTGGTCCGGTCCCTGGCTTGTGCAAGGGGTTTCAGCATCCCCCAGCTTTGCCTCTCTGGATGCAGACCCAGGCTTGTCCCGCTGCCACCACATCCGTGTTGGTGCATTTAATGTCTTGAAATTGAGCTTTCTAATTGGGGTTTTCTAATTGCTGCTGTTATGGCAGCTGGGGTGGGCTTGGGGCAGGACCCCCAATGCCAGCACCTGTGGGGTGCTGCTGTGGCTTTATTAGTGGGCTGGGGCAATTGGGGGCAGCTGTATTTTTAGGGGAGCTGTAGTGCTACAGGGACCTCAGGAGCATGTGTCCTTGCAGGTACCCCTCTGTGTGCTATCACCAGTCCCCTAAAATTGGGGTACCATGCGGTGAGTGGGGTGTAAGTGAGGGTGGGTTGCTGGCTGTTGTGAGGGGGCATGTTGGGTTTGGGGAGGGGCTGTAGGCTACTGGGCAACCCCAGTGGTAGCCCTACCCTGGAAAGGGACATATCCCTTGGTGGCTTCTCCTAGTGGTGCTGTGTGCCACTGTCTCTGTGGAGGGGAAAGCCCTGATGTATGGGGATGCTCTGCCCTCCCCTCCAGGTGTGGGTTAACCACATAATCTGCTTTTCTCACTGTCTGGGGGCATCTGAAGCCCTTAGAGAACCTTTTGGTGCTGCTAACATCCCCCTGGGGAGCGGGCTGGGGCTGAGCATCCCCAAAATGTGGCTGCTGCCAGGCATGGGGGTTGCTTGGTACTTCTGGGGCACGGCTCTCCTTGYCAGGATGTGGGAACTGGACCCCAGATTTGGATCTGTGGGATGGGGGTCCCTGCCCAAGCGATGCCTTCTGGGCTGAGAGGGTCAGGGTGGGCCCCTGGGTGATGGGCCCCCATGTGAGCCCCACGCCGGGGATGCTCCTGATCGTGCTCGGTGCTGTGTTGCTGTGGCAGGAGGGATTTGGGGTGGGCTACGGGGCAGGACCCGCTTGCAGGCAGGGATGAAGGACCAGGATGGCTTGGGCTGAGCAAGTGCCGGGACAGAGCCTCACAGCTTACCCATTAACATCCTGCTGCAATGAACTGGGGTACCAGTGATCACCCCCATCTTGAGGCAGAAACCCCTCTTTGCTGGCTGGGCTTCAGAGGATTTAACTAATTCCCTGTAGACTTTGCAATGAAATAGGRTTCCCCAAAACCATGACCTGAGGTAGATGTTGGAGCTTCACATCCCACCCCAGCTGTGTTTCAGCCCTGGCAGGGGATGCGATGTCCCGTGGGGATGAGAAAGAAGGACAAAACTGCCTGTGCCGCTCCCCTTCCCGCAGCTTAGGAAGGCTTGGAAGAAAAGCAGAGGGCGAGAATGGAGCTGACACAGGGTGAAGAGGGGATTATCAGGCCAGAGGTAGAGAGTTTAAAATAAAAAAGTCAGGGCTTGAGGAGATGGGATCAAAGATAGCACTGGTGATGCCTTCGAGATAGGAGCAGACATGAAGGGAGGGAAAGAGCCCATCAGTTAAAAAAGTTTATGGTCCAGCTTCCTAATTACTCTCTCCTAGTAACATAAGCTGTTTGCAATGCTGGGTAAATGGCTGTAAGAGCTCAGGCAGGTGGACAGGCATCCCAGCCACTGTCCCCCTCTGATTTATCACCTAGGAAAACCTGAAATGATTTGGTAGCACAGGTTGATCGTAGCTTTAATTAGTCTTACTTTTTTATGACATTTTAATTTTCTGTCTGGATTTGCATCTGTCTCTCTAAGTAAGCGGCTTAAGGATGGGGAGGTGGGAAAAACACRTTGGTGTGGCTCAGGAGGAGGAGTGGGAGCTCGAACCTCTGTGTTGATTTTGCCCCAGTCTTTGCTGAGCCATCTCTTGGATGCTTCAYTTTTGAGGAGAGGGAAGAAATCAAACCAGCTTGTTTGTCTTCACCTGAGAAGGTGCTGGCACCAGCTCTCCCGAAAGCAAGGCTTGTTTTCTTTCCCATCAGGTTGAAAAGCCTTTAATTCCCAGTTTAATTAAATATATCTTGCATCCCACCTAAGCGGGCTCTGCAGGGGCGCCCCCAATAAATT
Source organism: Phoebastria nigripes (assembly GCA_035582835.1). Classification (NCBI taxonomy): domain Eukaryota; kingdom Metazoa; phylum Chordata; class Aves; order Procellariiformes; family Diomedeidae; genus Phoebastria; species Phoebastria nigripes. The sequence goes on from JAYKAV010002993.1 coordinate 89,572, forward strand.
TTCGGGATGCGGGAGCCTGGCTCTGTCCTCACCATCCACGTGTGACATCCAGGAGATTAAATTATGCCAGGACCTGGAGCAGAGCCTGTCCTGGAGGCTCCAGCTGTGAAGATCTGCTTGCTTTGGGAGGGAGAAGGGATTACACCTTTCAGAGCCAGTTTGGGGGGGCTCAAAGGGAGATGCAGAGGATTTTTTTAGGGCATGGAGGGGTTGCTTGATGCCGCAAGCCAGTGGTGACCCTGTGCCAGGACCTGCTGCAGCTCCTGCACTGGCTTAGAGGGGAGATTCAGGCAGCCTGAGCACAGTACCCAAACTGATGTTGTTTTGGCCAGGAAAAGAATAAAATAAAATAACCCCCCAGGTTTAAGAGCTGAGGCAGGAGGAGAACACAATTACCATGTGTCTTTTGGTGCTTTCTGAGAGAAAACAGCTTTCCAAGGTGTTTGGGAAATGTCCAATCAAGAAGTGCATCCTCTTCRGGAGCATGTCCCCATGTCGTTCATCCCTTCATTAAGCAGAAGAGCTGGTTGTCTGCGTGGGGGGATGCTGAGGGGGCTTTTTTGGATGTGAGAAAGAAACCTGTGTGCCTGCAAGTGGCTTCAGGGTTTTATTCATGGACCAGCCAAAATCTTGCTGGCATCTCCAAGAACTGGAATATTTTCATTGCTTATTTAGTTACTCTGGTCTCCTTCATGTATCTGATTTAAAAATCATCTTGGAGCAGATCCCTTGCTGTCGTGGTGCCTCAGTTTCCCTTTTAGTGCCAGGTTTGCTCCCTCACCCCTGCCTCACAAAAGTACCCACTGTGATGCTAGCTCAGCTGTAAGATCCAGGCACCCTATAAACACCTCAAATAAACAACATGGAGAAAACCCATTAAATTTCACCACCCTGTGATCAGATACACCTGGAATGTATTTCTCAGCCTTTTTCTTTTCCCTCCTCCCCAACTGCTCCCAGCTGGGCTGGGAACAGGGCTCTGCCACAGTGATGCCCCACACCGCTGATATTTAGGGTGACATTTCCCATGGAGGGGAAAATCCTGCGCTGTGCTGTGTGTTTGCATCTGAAGGGAATGAGATGCAGCAAAAAACCACAGCCCCAGCATCCCCCCCCCCATTACACAGGTAATTTATTCCATGGATTTCATGCTGTACAAAGCACCTGGAAAATAGCTGTGTGGGCTTTCCATATGGGTTGCTATTATTTTCCAGGGTACAGAAAACAGATTGTTGGAAGAACTCCCTGTTCTGTGGTTTGTGCTATTTTATTTTTTAATTTTTTTTTAAAGCAGAGCAGCAGTCAGTGCTGTTTCCTCTCTGCTGAACGTTGTTTAGAGGTTGCTCCTAGTGCAACTCAAAGCAGGAAAAGGCTTAGAGCTTTTAATTAAAAGCTGCAATCTGCTCTTTCCTCTAAATGCAAAGTCTCACCTACATGTTGGGAAGAAAAAGAACAATAATAATAATAAAAAAAAAAAAATCCATTTTTACTCCATGAGGAGGGACTGAGATTAAACTGTGGGGTTGATCCTTTTTGCAAACCAAGTCGTGTTGCTCCTTGGGAATCTCGGTGGCAGGTTGGGATGGTTTTGGGAAGCCAATGGCTCTGCTGGGATGGGCACATTGCTGATATATTTATTATTATATAGACACCCTTTTCTTGAGCGTGACCCCCCTGCCTCAGCCTCCAGCAGCTGTGCTGGGCCTGATTCTGCCGAACTTCCCAGCTTCACCCGGAGGATGTTTGCATCTCCTAGGAGGGGGAACCACAGATGTTTCCCTGTCCTGCCAGCTGTTCAGCAGCATCCATGCATGGCTAAAGAGGTCAGCTTGCTTTTAAACATGTCACCGAGCATCTCTGTCTCCCCCAGGATGCAGGGTACTGAGAGGAGCCCATGGGGATGGGAGGGAGCTTTTTGCCGTGGTGGCTGAAGATGCTGGAGGTCATGGGAGGTCCCCAGGGGGGATGCAGTGTCAGGAACACAGGGGTGAAGGGATGCTCCAACTCGATTATCAGGGAGTTTTTACTTGCGGTGTAAACAGACTGGCTCCAAGGCAGGGAGAAGATGGGTCTCCTATATTTGGCGCTGGGGAGCGTGTCTAGCTCTGCCTGTTGTCCCTCCATCTGCGATGTCTAGCTCATTGGCGTGGTGAGCCGCCGGTGCGGCGTTTTCCTCGGGAAGTGAAAGCTTTGGGAAGTCATACGGGTTTTTTTTCTCCCTTTGCTGATGATGGGGGAAGTGGTCCAGCCCCTTCTTGGCCATTGCAATTCCTTTGCCGTACCTATCTGCTGCCCTTCTTGAAGGGGGACCAATGTCTCCAGGGTGGCTTTATGTCCCCTGGGGGATGCTGGGAAAAGGCATCCTGCCTGTCTAGTCCCATAAATGTCATGGTTCATGGGAATAAAAGAAGGAGGAGAAAGGCAATGAAGGGGGGGGGAAAAAAAATTCCTATAACCTATAATAAAAGGAAGATGCTAATAAAGATATTGTTCATTTGCTGGGCTGCGGGGCTGCATTTATATTCTCTCCAGCTAGCAGCTGTCCGCCTCTGAATTCAGAGCCGTGTCCTGGGTAAAATGTGAAATGTGCTGCAAGAGAAGGGCCAGCAGCTGGGAGATATGGGGTAGATAGGGTCTGGGGGCTTAGCTGTGGCAGGGGTTTTGGCTTTGTGGGGTTTTATAGCCCCTTATACCCCCTTGGACTCATTTTGCTGTGGTCAGAAATGTGTTTGGCTTCTGTTTTCATGGGTTTGATCCTGAGTCTTTAGGGTGACCCTGGGTCATGTTTTTGGGCTTTTCCTGGCAAACCAGAGCTGGGGATGTATGAAATAAGGTGAGACTGTGAATGCGTTTGTGAGAACAAAGTGAGATGCAGCTTTTATATTAAATCTTCAGCCCCCTTCAGATTAATTTTCCCTTAAAACCTTCCAGAGGGATTGCAGGGGGAAGGATGCAGAGGTGTGGGGAAGGGGAGCCCTGGGCTGAGCCCTGCATCCTTCCCACCCCAGCCTGCATCCCCAGGCACTGGACCCAGAAAGCTACTCAGGACCTCTGGGCCAGGCTTGTTGGGGTCCAGCTGCCTTGGGGTGGGATTTTGGTGTCCCCCCACCCCTTCTGCACATGATATCTAATAGCAAAGCAGCTTTGCAGGGGAGCTGATCCCCTGCTTGCTCAGCATCCCGTGCAAAGCACCTGTGCCAAAACSTGGCTGAGAGCTGAGCCTGGGGAGCAAGTCAGGATGAATTTTGGGGCAGATGGAGCAGGGTGCTTGCTGTGAGCTATATTTGGGTCCCTGAGTGGAGAGAGCTGGGGTGGAACGGGGTGGCTGTGGGTTTTGTGGGGAGATTGGCAGCTCTCCTCCCAGAGCTTTGGCTCCCCATCCCTCCCATAGCACATTGAAATTCAAATCGCGCCTCTCCGACRCTGGGTCTCTTTGTTGCTTCTTCAAATGACTAATTGTCACTTTTTTTAATAAGGCAGCATCATGGGGAGGTGCAGGAGAGTTTTTTTTCCCCCCTTTTACAATTAATATTACAAAAAAGAGGGGGTGGGGAAAGAGAAACACAAGCACCAGGGATAGTAAATCTCTTCCTCCTTTCCACACACCAGCTGCTGTGATGTTCTACTGCAGCGGCCAAGACACTACATCCTCCTCTGGGGGTTTACTTGGAGCTGTGCGATCGCTTGGGTAAACAAGGCGATTCCTGCTACGTTTGCTTTTTATTTGCTTTTTATTTTTTTCCTTGAACTGGCTCTAAACACCTGGGGAGGGGATGGGCTGGCGTGGGGTATCTACCCCTTTCCCAGCCCTCTGAGTTAATTTAAAAGCTCTCGTGCTAATTTAAGACCAGGCTGAAATCCTGTTTGTCTCCCAGCAGGGTGGTCCAGGTCCCTCCCCGCCATGGGGGGCTCATGGAGTTGGTTGTGGAGCTGCCCTCGCTGCTTGCTCTTAAAACTCTGCTTTTCCCATCCCTGGTGAGACTCCTCCAGGAGAATATGTCCTCCTCAAGGCTGGTGGGACAAGTGGGTTTTTAGGGTCACTTCTCGGCTGATCCCCATCTGTCTCTGGGATGTGCTGRGTGGGATGAGAATTAATTTGATATATTTGAAAGGCTCAGTAGTAACCTGGGGATGGGGGAGCCTTGGCTTGGGCACCGGCTCTTGACTCTGTCCTGGGAGATGAGCAACAAGCAGAATCAGGTCCCTGGATTTGAGCCCTGGGGGCTGTGGATCAAGCGATGGGGAGTAGGAGATGTTAAAATAGCATCAGCCCAAGGCAGGACTTATCCTCTGGGCACCGAGGAGAAGTATTTACCCAGAATGTTGCCTTTGAGGATGCTCATTCCTGTGCATTACACCTGGCTACATGCTTGGGTTGGGTGGCACAAGCCATCTCCTGGTGACAAGCTCTAGACCACTTTCCATCCCACCCTCTTTGGTTTGGTGGGTGAACTGCAAAGCCTGTCAGCTGCAGCCCCTTGTTAGGGCAAATTATCTCATCCCTGTTCTCCCAACCCAGCCATAGGGGATGCTGTGAGTTCCCCGGCTGTGCTGATGGAGGTCAAACAGCAAATGTGGGGGAGCAGCTTCCCCTGCAAGGCTTTGGCTTCTCCCTTTGCCAGCCTTGGCCCCAGGGTCGGTCTGAGCTGTGCAGGGATGGATTTCAGGCACAACACGAAAGAAAAAACCCCTCTCCTGCTTTTGTTTATCTCAGCGTGTCTCTTGCTATTAACTACCACCAGCCTGATGCCAGCTGGACCGTTTACGATGGCAGTAAAAGCCAAACGGTGATATAAAATTGCACCTGTCATAATTGGGCTTGATTTAATCACAGATGGAGGCAGCCGATGGTGATGCTTGTTTGGTATGTTGTGCAAGGGTGCCTTGGCCAAAGGGTACCACTGTGGCCACGTCCCYGCGATGTGCCGGACCCTCAAGCATCTGTTTTGCAGGGCAATAAAATCACTTTGATTCTCCCTGAAAGCAGGACGCTGTGTGAGCTTGTGTTTTAAAGTAATGGGAGAAAAGGATGGCTGCTGTTTTAATTTGATGTTGTCAGGCTTTTTTTTCCCCTTTCTTTTTCTTCCTGAACTTCATAGGAAACTGGATGGTGCTGACAGATGAGGAGAACTTTTTTAACTCCTGCTGCTCTAGAAACTTGCCGCTGTATTTTCTCCTTTCCTAGAAAGGCAGCCGTGCCAACCAGTAAAAGGTCCTTTGCTCCCTGGTTTTTACCGGCTTTRTCTCATCCTGCTGGAGACAGGACAGGAGCAAATGTGCATTGTACAGAAACAGGGGTATTTACACCCAGAAAGCAGCTGGCTTCTGTGTGGCCCCTATACTGTACTGGACCAGGGGTGGATGTATTTACCTTGTTTCCCCTTTCACCTGATCGCAAGCGTAGGAATCTCTCGGTGCAGATTTTGGGGTGGTTTTGTGTATTGTAAGAGGACGGGGGGTGCAGACCCCTCTGAAATTAATGAGGCTTCTTGGTGTTTTTTAATATATCGGGTATTTTCTGCAGCTCCCCAGTTGCTTTTCTCCCTGCTAATTCTTCCATTATCCTTTCTTAATGAACAAATAAGGCTTGCGCTTGCAGGGCATGCAAAGGATGCTCCGGCAGCTCCTGAGTTTTTGGGTTCTTCAGGATTTTGATCCACATCATGGACATAGCTAAGCAGGGGAAAAGGAGCTGCTGGTATCCCTGGGTTTGGACTTGTGACAGCACTGTTCGAAACAGCATCCTATTTTCAGACACATAAAAAATGATGCTTCAGCTCTTCATTTAAAGAGCAGATGCTGTGTGCAGGTACCTGGTTTGGTACCCAGGTCCTGATGCTGGCCATAGGATACCCAGACCTTGTGTTGTTTAATTTCTTTTCTCAATCTAATGAGTGTTAATGGGAAGAGAGGTACCTGGGGTGCAAAACCCAGCGGGAGAGCTTGCCGCCAGCCATGGAGCACAAAATGGAGGTGGTAGCATCTCCCTGGAAATCCCATGAGCCCCACAACTGGGTATTCAAGGAAAACACCAAGTACTGGGCTGGGGTATCGTCACAGAAGGAGTGAGAGAGATGCACTTCACTCATAAGAGAGAAGCAGCAATATGTTTATTGATGTAAGACAGTGAGTTAACAAAGGTCAATGGTAAATGCAACAGTGGTTTAACAAGAGTCGTTGGCAAGGTATACTTGATTATTTACTGCATAGAGGACAGGGTCAGACAAAACTGTGAGGGAGACCCTCCGGTTGAGTCATGAGGTTCAGAAAGGACCCCCTTGCTTTCTAAACTCCTTCCCTTAGAGGAGTCTAGGTGCAGCTGGATCCAAACTTAGTCCCAGACTTGGTCAACGGTTTATGTCTAAAGGATTATATATGTGCAATCAAACCTTTATATCACTTAGCTAAGATTTCAAAGTTTCAGCATGCTATTCATCACTTTCCAAGGATCTGTTGTGGCAAGGAACCTCCCAACCTCAAGGAGTAACCCTGAGAGGCGTCCCTACTCAAGGGGAGATCCTGGCGTGCAGCCYGCTGCCGTGCGGGAGAGCTCAAAGGGCTCTTGGGCTGCCCACTGTTTACGGGGGTAAGATGACTGACTCATAGTCATATTTACATACYGACTGCAGATGTTAGTTTCTTCCAAATTTGGCTTGAGTCGGACATTGACCAGCACTGTGGTTAGGTGGACACATTGCCTATTGTGTTGTTATTTGTCCCCCTGAATCCATGTTGAGCTGGATGCATCCATCACGACCAGATACATCCATCACAATCGCCACAGGTAGTTATCGCTTGAGCAGGGTTACGGGAAAAGGTCAGGTCAGGGGCAGGGGGGAGCATGCCATCTCGGGTACTATGTACGTCCCTCATCCGATTGCTGCAGAGTCCTGGGGCTCTGGTCAAGCTACCCAAACTACTGGGGCATCTGAAGGCCAGTGTCTGCTGTTGAAAGCAAGCTTTGGGTTTGTCCTTCGGGACTTCCATTTTATTATCCCATCGGATATTTCTGTATGACGTCCCAGCTTGGTTTCTTTTTTCCCGGCTGTCCTTGCTGCTAGGGTTTGAGAGCATTGTGAGCCGTGCTCAGTACAGCCTCTCCATCCCCTTTGGAGATGGTTATTGGAATGATGCATTTAATCATGAGTAATGAAAGCAAATGCTGTAATGTCAGTGGTATCTCTTCTCTCGCCCCTCCAGCAATTTCATATCCTGTTGTAATAATGTAAAGGATTAAAGGTGAGATGGGAAGCGGTGACATGAGGATGTGGCTCTGGGGCGGGCAGCCGGCTTTCCGCCTCCTCCTGCTGTTGGGAAATCTCATTTTGCAGGCTGGCCCTGCTCGCTACGCCTGTTTGAATGAAACGATTCCTTCTGCGAGCGGCACAGCTGAAATAAAAAGGTTTTTTTATGGCTTTGCCCCTACAATGCCGGCTCGCCCAACATCTTTGGCATCGGTGTCGGTGGCCGCTGATGTGCCGGGCATGGTCTGTCCAGGTGGGGCTGTTAATCCCCATCTTAATTTGGGTTTTCGAGGACAGGTTGAGCCCGTGGAGATGGCTTCATGCATCATTGATGGGAAGGTGATGGGAGAACAGATGTAAGCAGCTGGTTATCTCTATAACCCATTAATATGTGTCCTAGGGCAAAATAGCTCCAGGGCTGCATGGGAAGTGCCTCCTCTCTCCTTTCTGACCTGGAAATGAGGAGTAGAAGGTAAAACCCCATTTAAAAGAGGAGGGGGGGGGRRAAAAGCTCAGGTCCTAATGCTGCCGGTGCTTGCTCCCGGCCTGGGTGGGCATCACTTGAACAGGAGCAGCCGGTTAGAAACCCACTGAGCCTTGAACGTGCCGGCGAATGGGCCGGGCAAGCGTATTTAAGACCTGATGTGCAACAACATTAATGATACAGGGAGGAAGATGCTGCAAAAAACCCCATAACGGCTCAAAACCAGGCTAATGGGGCATGCAGGAGCAAGCTTGTTTAAAAAAAAAAAAAAAAAAAAAAAAAAGGCCGGTCATCAAAAATCAAACGGAGTGGGTATCTTCTGGAAGGGAGAGGGAAAGGGGAGGTTTAGCTGGAGACAAAGGACCTTTGTCTCTAATTACAGGAACAGCAGAGGCGGCGAGGGAAGATGAAAGCTCCATGTAAAGTACCAGGTGTTTTGATCTGCAACTGAGCTACCTCTGAGATGTTCTAGGAGGATCCCCCAAGTCAAATTAGCTTCTGTTTTAAAATAATAACCATGAAAAAAATCCCCCCTTTTTTTTTTTTTGTCTTTGAGACTAAAAGCTTTAAATGCAGGGGCCTGAGCCATCTCCCTAGCCCTCCCTGGTACAGAAGCATCCCTTCCTCTCCTGCAAGGCTCTGCTTGGAGTTTTGCTGGATAATTTCCCCCCCCAAGCTCGACCCAGAGCCCAGACCCTCCAACCCAGCAGCTGCATGGGTTTTCCTTTTTGCTGCAACAATTTATTTTGGATTTACAGGCTGTCTCCTCCATCTGGGGAGCCCCACAAGTATGGGGGGACAGTGCATGGACTAGGAGGGCCAGGGAAGGGTGACCTTTGTAGGAGACATCATCGTGAGGAATCAGTCTGTGACCTCTTGCTGCCTCTTCTTGTATGAGTCTGGCTTAGAAAAGCCTTGCTTTTCCTAGAAGTTAAGGGAAAATAAAAATTGGAATGATATTTGAAGAAGAAATGGTGTCTTTAGGAACCAAGTGTGCAAGCACCCAGGACCCATTCCTACTCAGCTTTGGGTGCAGACTCTCTCATCACCTGTAGGCATCACCTGTTGCCCCAGGACCCAACCTCACCCAACCCACACTTAATCACTAATGAGCACCTGAAGCCGGAGATGCTTCTCTAGGATGTTCCTGGCATTGGCAACTCTTAATTTACTGCCAGGATGATTCCCYGCAGTCTGGCTTCAGCTCGGAGAAATATATAACTGACAGCCAGCGAAAGCACCGTTTCATCCAGCAACAGGGTAAATCCAGCAAATAATTGTCCAAAGATTATCACGGTGTAATGGTGCAACAACAGCAGCCGCTGCACATCATTAGAGCTTACCAGGGAGCGCGGGAAGAGATTCAACAGAACTAAAGCAAACAAATGCCGAGCAAAATACACAGCAGATGTAGCGTATTAGTTGTGCACGGATTGACTTAAGAGCTGTGTGTCAACAGCATTGAAGCAAGGCAGGGGTTGGCAAAGCCCGAGGCTGGCTGCATCTCTCAAGTATGGCTCTGTCCTCATGGGTTCTTGGGTTTAAAGGAGTTGATGGGTGCTCAGGAGTGGTTGGGATCTCCTATGGTCTTTTTCTGGGACTTTGGAAAGAGGTATCTGGCGTTTTTCCCTGCCTGCCTGCCTGCCAGATGGGTGCAATAACCCATGCTGCCTTTGCCTTGTCCCTCCAGGTGGTAACTCTTTTTGCCCCTGCTCTTTTTCAGCCCTCAAACTCCTCCGCTGTGCTGATACTGGCATGGCTCCTCTGTTTTTTATTGTATTTTATTCCGTGTATGTGTGATGGGGGGCCAGCATCATTGCCGTTTGCTCTGCACCTTTATGTGGCTGCTCGGGCTCAGACCCCTGCAAATATTTGGGCTGCTCCATCAATGGGAACATAAGAATTAGCAATTTCCAATTGTCCGTACATGGGAAAATCGGGGTGATTGGAGCCTGCAACAGCATCTCGTTGCTTCTTGCAGCCAGCTGTTCCCTTGCTCCATGGGATGGGGACCAGCCAGTCTGAGGGGCTGCCCTGGCACGGGAGCACATCCCAATTTCTTGCTGGGAACGCTGTGATCCATCCAAACCTGCAATGAACCTCTCCATAGGAGAGGAATCGATGCTAATAGGGTTTTGCTCCTTTTTTAGTATAAAAATAAGTATTAAGGCATTGGTGGAGGTTGGTTGGTGGGAAAAGCAGGTCAGGTTGCCCCAATTAAGAGCTGCAAGTGGCTGGAACAAAGGTTGTCCAGACTGTTAAATCTTGTCTAACCAGTAGGAACTGGCTTGGGCAGTGGTTTTTAGGTGGTTTCTAGGAGAAATGGAAACCCCTGAAGTTCCTGTCTCTTTTTGGAACTGGCAGCAACTTTCTGTCCTAAAGCTTGATCCTCGGGGTGAATGATCCAGGGGAAAGCAAAGCAATCGGGGACATAATTTTTCAGTAAAAATGGCTTCATACTTTTTTTTTTTTTTAGCCTCGTGCTGTATTAGTGCAGACCTCAGAGCAGCAGGAAAAAAGCTTTATTGCATGATGGAGATATTCTTGCATTGACCATCAGCTGCAGGCTGCCTCCCTGTTCTCTTCCTTTGCTGTTTTATATCCCTTTTATTGCTCCCCCATCCTCAGCACCCAAGTCCCCTCTAGTCCCGGATGAGGATGATGATGGTCCATCACCARGTTGCAATATTACCACTTAATTTTGCAAGATAAGACAAACCCTCTACCTCCTTCCTCCAGACCACAAAACACCAGTGATGGAGCTTTCTGTGTCTGAGATGTGCCTAATTATCACTTAATGTGAGGCAGAACATAAATATTCTCTGTGAGCTGTACACCAAAGCCAAGCGTACATCACAGCAGCTGGGGGATGTTTGCAGGCTGCACTCGTGCACTGGAGAAACATATATAGGACATCATCAACTTTCAGCAATTTATTCCACCTATGCCTTTTTTATTTGTCACTATGGTAACTACAAAGTAAAGATCAAAGCAGCGTGCCAACAGCAGGAAAAGGTATTATATTCCCCCCCACACCTTTGCAGAAATAACCTAAACTTGTTTTTGTTTCCTTCCCATTCAGAAAAATCCCTTGCTCCTGGCCGGTGCTGCTACAAGGGGTTGTACCTTTTTTTGGCAAGGGATAAATCCTTGTCTCCAGATGTTGTGAAATTGCACTTCAAGAGATTTGAGGATCAAATAAGCTGAATTTCCTTCGGTTTTGAGGCAAACACGAAGTGCAGCTTGATGGATGGGTGATGGGGTAATGTGGCAGAGGACGAAAAGGGCTGATAGAGAAGGTCCTGTGTTTTAATAGCAGTGATGGTTTGGAGAGCTGGAGCAGGTCCTGGGGCTGGAGGAGAGAAACTGGAGCTACCAGAGGCTTGTGGGGTGGGGAAAAACTTCTCAGGAGGAAACACTTTGTTGTTTTTCTTTCCCTGTAGGAAAACACTGATTTAATTAAGGGAAAAAGAAACTGTGGAGGAATGGCATGGTCAATAAGGTGGCCTGGCTGTGGGGAGCAGAGGTGCCCTGGGGGCTGCTCTGAGATCTTGATGGTCCCAGGTGGGCTCCCATGGCCTTGCTGCTTGGGGGACACCTGGCTCCCAGTGCCTGTGGTGGGACCAGAGCCGCTCCTTGGGGTGGATTGCAAGAATAACAAGTGCCTAATTGAAAACAAGATGAACTTGGCTGCATGGTGGGCTGGCATCTCCTCCTGGCTTTGGAGCAGCTTGCCTTGTGTGGGGAGAGGAGCTGGCAAGGCGTTGAGGCAGGTTATAGGGTCACTGCAGATCCCAAAATGCTCCATCCATCGCTGGCTGGCCAGGCTTGTTGAGAAGGATGCTGCTGCCTGACCTGCCTGCGAGCTGCCAGACCCTTTGATGGGTGTTTTGCATTGCGCATGGTACAGACCAGCCTGGTGGGACCTGAAGTGATGGAGGGGAAGCCTATGTTGGAGCAAGCAGCACGGATGCTGGTCGTGGGCTGGCTGCCCGTGCGTGCTGGTCCTCACCCATCTCATGCTGGGCAATTTGCYGGGAGCGAATATTCCCCGCCGCAGCCCGCTCCCCGGGAACAGCAGCTCCKATGGGGATTTGATTGTCATGTAAAATGGAAATCAGCAGGCAGCCAAAACAGTGGAGAGGAGGAGGAGGGAAAGTACCGTGCTGGCTGTCCTGGCTGGYGCAGAGAAAAGGAGGTTCAGGTCAGAAAAGGGAACCCCCCAACAGTTGATATTGCTCCTGGCTATGCCCTGTGGCTCTGGGGCTTCGAATGGGTTTGGGGTCCCCATCCATGCCCTGTCGCTCCAGGGCTGGGGATGGGTTTGGGGTCCCCATCCATGCCCTGTCACTCCAGGGCTGGGGATGGGTTTGGGGTCCCCATCCATGCCCTGTGGCTCCAGACTGAATGTTTTAATGTGGAGAAAAAGCCAGAAACCACACAAATCTTGAACTCTGCTTGATTTTTGCTTGCTTCTCCTTAGTTATCATGGAAACAGGGTACAAGCACCGAACATTTAGGGAAGGGCCCCTCTCTGCGCATGTAGCTGCAGCTTCAGAGTCTTCAATGATGGTGCTCGGGATCCAGCAGTTGCCCTGCTCTGATTACCCTCTTAATTATTTTAATTATTAATAATTGCGCTCTTCCCCAATAGGTGTARAAATAGAAAGGCAGGTGCAAAAAGGAAGAGGATGCTCATTGACGTGCTGCCGCAGGCCATCCTTCCAGCCATCGGTCCCCTGCCACCTGAAGCTGAATTTCTTGCCGGGCGCGTGGCATTTCCAGCCCTACTTTGTTGACTCAAGAGAAGCTACTATGGAAGTCAGTACAATCCCAAACTCTGTATTTTTAATTATACCGAAGYGTAGCCAATAAGCACAGGCAAACTTTAAATCTGATTTAAAACAGAGAAAAAAGGGGGCTTTAAAATAGATGAGCGCATTGGAAAGTACAAAACTTGAGGCTTCTATGTTGTGTGTTTGCAATGTAAGTGGTAATCTCTTCCTCTATGGGCTATAAAGCAGCTTTTAAGTTGGAGGGAATTGAATACTGCGTGTATTTGTTTTTTCTGCAGATGAAACGAGATGCGCAGTTGCAGCAATGTACAGCCAATTAGGATGTAGGCGCTTAAAAAATTAGCGGAACGTTTTTGGCTGTCAGGAGAGTTTCTGGAGGGATTTTGAGGACAGCCAGGGGCCATCCGGTTTTAAGAAGGAATTTAATCCATTTAGGAGTGGGATTATGCGATATATTTGCTTGCAGGTGCTGGGGCATGGTGGCCCCAGACTTGCTTTGAGTTTCTCCTTGCTGCCGCAAGCTTTGTGTTGTGCTGAAGATGGTTTCTGCTTTATTTTTCTTTTTAAGTAAAGGTATTTAATAGGCAAGAGGGAAAATATATCTGGGGATGTGCTGTCGTGTCGGCACCACTGCCAAACTCCCCCTGCCCAAGGTAGCTGTGTGAGGATATAGGGCAGGACCTAGTCCCACCTATCCAAGCCTTGGTCTCACGTTTAGTGCATTATTTTGCCAAGGGATTCTTGTTTGGGATCACTCAGCATCGCCACTGGTTTGTAGGGATGTGCCAAAACCCACAGTGAGGACAGGGGAATGGTTCAATGCAGGTGAGCAGAGGTGGTTTTAAATAAGCAGGGGCGTTTCTAATGCTACAAGACCTCCTTTAGCAACGGCGAGTTAAAATTAGACCTTTAAGAGAAATTGAGAAAGGTAATTAAACTAAAATTCAGTGGGGAAGTGGCTCCAGGGTCTCTCCTCCCTGACTCATGTGAGCCCAACGTGGCGGGCCCACACGTGGGCAACCAAAAGCCAAATTCCCACTCGGTCCCATGTGTTTGGGTTGTTTTCAGTTTTTTTTCCATCCTTCCATAATTGGAGATGCATTTATTGCTCTGAGCTGATGTTTTCCAGATGGAAAGTGTTGAGAAAGGGATCTTGGAAATGCCCCGACGTAGTCCCCGATTGTGCTTACCTCTACCTTCAGCTCTGCTCTTTGGTGGCCATGCCTGAAAAAACACGGAGGAGCTTCATAAAGCCAACAGTTCAGCAGGAGAATACCAACACCCAGCTTCCTTTGTCTCTAGTAAGAGACTGCCTTGAATTTAATTAGGCTGAGGGTAACGAGAGAGGTGGCGGTGGGGCAGGATCTGGCCCTTGCTTGCTGRCTGTTGGAGCATGGACCTGCCTAGAGCATCCCTCGGGGTGCCCCAACATGCAACTTGACTTTGTGCATTATGAGTCGTTAGAGGGGGAAGAAGAGGGAGGGGAATGGTTAATTAAAGGGCAAAAGCTGTTCTGGTCATCCCAGAAGTGTTTGTGAATTTGTTAAACAGAAAAACCCAAAGCTGGCTGTGCTGGTGGAGGGGGGCTCCGGATTTGTGCGGTGGCTGAGCTCGCGGGGCGTTTGCCCAAGGAGAGGGCGGAGGCAGGGTGGTATCCATCTCCTGGGTCTCATCCAGCACTGCCAATGTCTCATGTGAGCACATAGCCCCAAAACTTTGCACCCCACGGGACTGAACCCCAAACAGGTCACTAGGGGGGGGCCAGCTTAGTCCTGTTTATGATCCCCGTGGGATGGATTTGCTGAGCCTGGTACTGCTGGTCCATGTTCCTGAGCACACCCCATTGCAGAACATACTCATATCCCCAGAGGGTTATAAATTTATATAAATTTTATATAAAATTATATAATTTAATTTTTTATATAAATTTTTATATAAAATTTTATCACTTATACTTTTCTATCCCAGGAGGGATATAAATAAGTATTTCTACTGCAGGAGGGCTGAGCCATGGGATGCTGCTGCCCCCCTTAACCCTCTGCACCTCCCTGCTCCGAGCAGGGCTGCATCCAGGTACCCTCCCCTTCAGGCACATGGTGGGACCACGCCAACACCTGCGATGCCTTTGAAGACGCATAGGTGATGGGGTTATATATAGACAGGGGCGGGTTGGGGATGTTTCAGTGGAGCCATCCTGTCAGAAGATGAAGTCCTGTCAATGCTAAAACACTTCCAAAAATCAGATTTTTTTCCATTTTTCCAAATTTTCCATGAGCTTTAATTTTCTTGCAGAAGAAAACCAGGGAAGCAATAATCCCTGCGTGTGCACGCCTATAGGCACCTCATGTAGGGATGTATGCATGGCTGGGGTCAAAATGAGCTAGAACAAGCCAATATATTGTTCCTGCATACGCATCTGCTGCCCAGGACCTCCTCTTTTTAATCTGCATGGATAAAGGATGCAGTTAGAGCTGTATCCCCGCAGGTAATTCCCGTGGGCAGGCAGGGTGGCAGGGCCACAGGGAATATGGGACCAGGGAGCATTCAGCATCATTGCAAGTGCAGCGACATCAAACCAACATTTGCAAATTGCTGACAAACTCGGTTTTGTCTGCGGCGGATCGGCGTTGCTTGCAGCCCTTGATCTCTATCGCCGCAAACAGAAGCTCTTAAAAAATTTGTAAGTCGCCCTTCGAACGATGCAAAGAGCGTTATTACCCTGCCTGATGCTTGAAGCTGCCGGCGTTAGATGTGGAAATGCGGCTGGCCAAGGGGTGTTTGAGCTGTAGGGAAAGTTTCTGAGCTGCTCCAAGCATCACTGGTGGTGTCTGATGTATGCCGGGGATTTCTCCCAGAGTGTCCCAGGACCTTGGAAAAGGGCTCAGGTGTGAGGAGGAGAGTGGGCTGGAGGTGGGTGTCCTCCCGTGGGTGGTTGCAAGCAGCCCCTGGGAGCTCCAGGCTGGCACTTCCCATGGATGGGTTGAGCTTGGAGGGTGGATTGACACCCTGGAGCATCTCCACTGCCTGTTATTTTTGGGAATGGAAAGCCTTCCCCAGCTGATGCTCTTTGTAGGCTCCTCCGTGGGAACGATGCTGGATTAACCTGGTAGGAGCTCAGTCGCGTGTCCATCATGGTCAGAGCTAGTGATGGAGGACTCCAGTGTCAAGAGGTGTTTGCCTTGCAATGGGGCTAGAGCATCCTTCAGAAAACACATTTTGGATATAAATTTGATGCTGGTCTGGAGGACCTCTGTGCTCGGTGGTGGTGGCGTGGACATCCTCCCTGTGGAGGTTTGGCTCTGTGGGTCTCTCAATATCACTCTGTCGACACGTGATGAAGTCAAGGAGGCCATTGGTTTGGGCAAAGGAGATGCTGACCTTCCTGGCCACGCAGGATCAGGCCTGATGGAGCAGTGCTGTGTGAGCCCCAGGCAGCTGGGGCTGGGAGTGATACCCCCATGAGATGCTGCAGCACCAACACCATGCAAATGCAAGTGCATCTGCTGAAATCCTGTTCCGGGTGATTTTTGACTCCAGCAAAGTTGGACAAAGAAGTGGTTGTGTCCTGCCACCCTTTGGAAGGAAAGAAAACACAAAATCCTCATTTCTTTGAAGCCATGTCGGAAACATGATGTACAGATGCAGGGGGTGGGTTGGTCCCACCCAGCGCCGAGCATCCTGCAGTAGCTGTTGAGATTCATCAAAACTCAGCAACCATATAAAARCTGGGGATTTCCATAAAACTTTATTTATTGATGCACGTTCCCCTGGCTGCCTTCTGTCTTTTCCACTCTGGGTTTTGGCAGGTTTTATGGCCAGATTTTGCGTTCATTAGGAGGAAGGCCTGGTTGGTGCTTGCACACATGCAAACCTCCAGGGTGCCCAGGTCTCTGGGGCTGCTCTGAAAAATATTTCATGCAAAATAGCAAATCTGCTGTAAAAATGCTCAGGTAGCTCTTCTCTCCTGGATGGATGGGGTGATGTATGGTTGCCTATCTTTGGCCAGACGCTGAGGACAGATGCTGAGTGCCCTTCCCCTTCGGTGGGGACACCTGGGCCCCTCTCAGATGTTTCTGCTGAGTAGATGGAAGTTGGGCACCAAAGACCACCCTGGGCATCTCCATGAGCCCTTGAAGGGTGCAGGAAGTTATTCTGCACTTGGGATGGGGTGGTGGGATCACAGTCTGGCTGCTGTACCCTTGTAGCAGTCACAGCCACCGTGCCAGCCCCAGAGTCTGCAATAACAAACTTGTGGCTCTAGGGGTCCTAGATGTGATGCCAGCAGGGCAAGTCAGGACCGCTTTGGGGTGCATCATCTCACCTACACTGTGATCTGGTGATGCTCTATGGGAGGAAATAAATGGAGATCACTGTCTGCAAGAAGCACACGTGACCATGGGGGTGTTGGTGGCTCTGGCTCGCCAGGAGCAATCCTGTCCTGGAGGGATGCCTGGTGCATCCACCTCCCCCTACATCTCCCTTGCACCCCCCTGCCCAAGGTATCGCCTCTCCTTGGGGGCATCCCCAGCATCCCACCACGATGGCTCGCATACACACCATCACGGGCCATGACTCACATGCAGCTGCCCCCGCCGCACAACCCTCTTCCTTCCCACACCTGAGCACCTAAATATACCTCCAACTCTGCACTGACATCCCCTCCTGCACTCCTGAAACCCCAGACCTGCTCTCTCCCATGCTCATCCTGCCTGCCGTGCTGACGGGCCCCGCACCCCGTCTCTCCCATAGAGAGGGGTCCCGCAGGGATGCCAGGGACTGCCCGTGGCTGCCCGTGATGCTCCAACCCATTTCTCCCCCGCCGCCCACCTCTGCCAGCATCCCGCYGTTCGTATTAATGCACTGCTCGAAATACAAGCTGTGATGGAAAAGATATATTTAGACTAAATCCCTCACAGGTGATTTGGGCGGGGAAGCAGGGTTTAATTTTTCACTGTGATGGTTTAGCCCCGGGGTCTCTTTTAGAAGCTGTGCTCCCGTCCTGGCAGCACCAGCAATGACCCCAAGGTAGCGAGTGCTTTGGGGGACTCCCCTGCCATGAAACCTCACATCTCGTGTGCAGATCAGAAACCCCACAGCCCACATCCAAACCCTCCCTAGACTGTCTATCCATCACTCCTGATTGATAGATTTTGTTGCAGGGTATCTATCAATAACTCTTTCTTTGCAGACCCCTTGATCTTGGTGGTGTCCCACAGCAGTGAGTTCCCCAGGCTGGTTGTGCCCCACGCGAAGCAGCTTGTGCTCRTTTTCTTTCCCTGAAGGCTTGTGTAGGAAAAAAGGGATTTTTTCCCCTCAAGATACATGTGCTCGCTCCAACCCTCTAGCAAACATGACTCGAAGTGGTTTTGCTTGAGCTGATCCCAAAAGATGCGTGCTTGTATGCTGCAAACCCGGCTCGTGGAAGGGTGGTGGCTCCCACTAGGCATGTGGTCCCCAATCCCTTGCTCTCTATCCATCCATCTCTTCCTGGGTTTTATATCTCTCCACCTGTTTAAGCAAGAAGGTGTTTTCTCCTTTGTAGATGTATAATGTTGCCTCTTACACTTCCATCAAGCAGGTCTGTGATGCAGCTATAGCATTTCCTCACTCTCCCCATCATCCAGGACTCTGCCGGGCTGGGAAGGAGGCTGGGCTGGGTCCAACCCTTGCACACAGCAAGCTCTTACCCCTGGCTTCATGCAGGATTGAGCCACAACTTGAGTAGTTTCTGGATCTCCAGTGAGACTTCGACTCCTGGCAAGCACAGAAATGGTGCCAGCAAAAGGTTGAAGGCATCTCACAGGTCTGCTGAGCCCCATGTTTTCTGCCTGGCAGCTGTGAACATGAAGGACAGAACACACCAGCAAGAAAATAGGGTAAATCATGACAGCAAATAGGATTTTCATCTTCATGTAAAGTTTCCACCTTTTACAAGGAAATTACCTTCCTTTTTTTCTTTTTCCTGTGGCCTAGAAATAAAGCAGCAGTAGATGGGAAGCCCACCATCCCGTGGCATTATGGGTGTCCAGCATAGATAATGTTGTGTAGGCACATGTGCATGCGGTTCCTCGCCCAAGTCAAATGGAGGATGGAGAGAGCCCTTTCCCTGCACACGCTGGAGCAGTGGCACCTCTCCTTGCAGGGGTGCGTACCGGGGGCAAAGCAGCAGTGTTTGCCTGTGTTTTTGGGGGGCTTTGGAGTTACTGTCGTGCTCTGAGCTCCCTGTGGGTCAGAAGTGAACACTGCCTTGGCAGCATGCTTACCAGAGGCTGGAAAACAGGTGAGGAAGTTTTTTATCATTTCTCTCGCCCATCTGTCAAAGGAGGTGCGTTTTATGTCTGCAAACCAAAGACTGAAATTGGAGATCAGGATTTATTTGGGAAATAAAGTCCTCTCTATATATTCATTCGTTGTTTTTTTTTCCTTTCCCTTCCTACAGTTTATTTATCTAATCCATTTATATCTATTCATCTATCTGTCTCCTGTTTATCTGGAATATCTTCCAATATAAATCTACGCCTGTTCCTTTCTGCATTATCTCTCTTGCCCTTATGTATCACCATCAATCTAAGTATAAAATCTCTCCCTTTCTCTCCATCTTCTTTGAATAAATTTTGGCTTTTGGACTGTAGTCTTTCTCGTTCTATCTGTTGCATGCTGCAACTTTTCCTAACCATGACCACCATTCCTCTTGAAAAGAATATTTTAAGAAAATGTGTCATTAGCGAGGGATTTGATTGATTATGTATGTTATGCGTTTGGGGATGTGATGTGTAGCTGGGGCATATCCCTGTGATAGACTGCAATGGAGGAACATCTGTGACAAGTAGGTTTGTGAAGCCCTGGGGAGATGCCACGGGGTCTTCATGGTCTTGGGGAAGGAATAAGCCCTTCTCTCCAAGCTCTCACTGGGCTTGCAAACATCAAGCTGGGTTGCTTTCAAGCCATGTCGCTCCTCCACCTCTCGCTCCTGCCAGCGTGACTCAGAGCCATCTTGGCATTCCTGGCAGGTACCGCTTCTCACCAGCTCTCAGCAGCACCGATCAGGTCAAACGCTCGTTTATAAATGAGCAGCTCAGTGCTGTTTGTGCATTACCAGCTTGCTTTGTTCCTCATGCCAGGGAGAGAGGGCTCAAGTGACCCCAGCAAGAGGCACATCTCCAAAAGTCACAGGTATTGTCAAGAGGCACTAATATATTTGTGTTAATACACTAATGTATAGTTATTGTATTAAATTAGCAACAAGTAGCCATCAAGAAGAGAAGACACCCTTTTCTCCTGTAATAAGTTCAGTGATGGAGCACCTCTTGGGTATATTGCTGGTAACGTGCCGGTCGTGTGGAAGATAGCTGGCACTGATGGCAATTATTCGAGCCCTTTGGGAGACAGAAAAACAAAAAAGGGTTTCCTTCCCTTTCACTTGATCAGTGTGAGGTGAGTGCAAATTAACCCTCCAAGAGGTACCTTCGTGTTCTCATGATATGGATGCTCTTAACATGCTACACTGGGACACTAAAGGACCTTAGTTTCAAGGGGGACAGGCTCTGGAGGGTGTTTGTGTCTGGAGATTTCCCCTTCCTTCTGTATTTTCACAATCTCGGTGTTTTTTTCTGAAATCCCCAGTTGCCTGAATCATGCTACTGCCTGAGAGAGAAGCTCAGCGTTTCCTACAGACAACCGAATACATCCCTAGTTTACATGTGCGACCCTGACATTGTCAGGCTTGAGGAGAGAGAGATGTTGAGCTGTTTCTGGAGAGGGAAACTCAGCCGTGTGATTACATGCATTACTAGATGCTGCTGCCTCTACATCCCCAGGCAGGGCAGGACACCACGTGCTGCCTGCTGTCCTGATCCCCATGGCTGCCCCTTCCCACTGCTTTCTGCCTGAGTCTACCTTCTCTAGTAGGACTGTCTTCTTGGTCTGCCCCATCTCTCCCCATGCACACCCTCATCTCCTGTGTTGCTGTCTCCATATCCTTTCTCAAGGGCAGATACCTCCTGCCTTGCTCCCATCATGTCTTGTTGCAGGGTCTTCATCTTGCACTGTGGCTCCCTCCGTGGTCTCAGGCAACTCTTCCCTAATACATCCCTCATGCCTTCAGCAATCCTCCCCTTTTTTTTACAGTTGTCTCCTCTCCTTTTCATAGCCAAGTGCAGAAGGAGCTTGGCTGGACCCTGCTTGCTGGAAGTCCTCCCCAAAAGTGGCCACCAGCCATGGAAAGCCTCACGTGGATTACAGTTTTTCAACACCTGGGTCAAGTCCTTCAGGAAGCATATTGGGCGTGCATATCCCTTTCTTCTTCTTAGCAACAGCTGTCTCTTCCTCGTGGCCATTTCTTCCATTGCAGAGCTCCCGTGGGACACCTCTCAGGAAAACAAGGTAAACTAGCTGAAATTATTTCCCAAATGTAAGTTATTAGCATGAATTTCTCATCAAAAAACAACAACAGGGGCTTTATCTTCTTTTTTTGTTTTGATGGAAGCCAGGATGCATAAGAGAGCCAGCAACACATACCCACTAGATAATTAGATTGAAAGAAAACCACCCCTCTGAAGACGAGATGATACAAGAGATCAAGGTCCCTGGGAAAACTTAATCCTTTCCTTTTTTCCATTACTTCTCAGGTTATTTCACTTTGCTATTAAGAAATTTGATTTGCTGATGAGCAGGAGAGGAAGCTTCCTGACTCGGAAAAAAAAAAGTTGGGTTGCGTGAGGACAAGCTATTAAAGATTCAGTGATTGTACAAACCCCGAAGGCAGAGAGTCCCCTGTGAATTAGCATGAGACCTGGGCTTTTTGGTGGAACGAGACTGACTAAACCCTTCTTCTGTCACCGGAGATGTCCTGCAGCCACCCTCAATAACAGCAGATAAAAATAGTTCATACCCAAGTGCCTGTCCATCCAAACCTGCCTGTGTCTCTTTGACCATGGCCACCGGGTGAGGTCTAAGGGGGAACCTGGATGCCTGTGTGAGTTCAGGTCTTTTAGGGGTTTCTTTGGGGGGAGTAATTGTGTCTTTCGTAGAGTTGGTTGGAAGGAAAAGGAGGGTCCCCATGTCCTCATGATCAAGGCCACAACCTGGGAGGAGACGGCCAAGTTGGTTGCTCCTGCTATGTGCAAGGGTATGCCCACAGCCTTGCTTGCAGCAAGAGGGGACCCTCACAGGAGGACATCTCCCCTCGTGGCATGTCCTTCCCCAGGAGCTTCCCCCACCACTGTACAGCTCCTCCCCGTGAGACTCTTTGCTTTTGCAGTCGTTTGCAGGAGGAAGCCTCCTCTCAATCTCATGGAGATCCTTCCCACATGGGACCACTGCTTGGAGGTCCTCGGGGTGCAGGAGCCCTTTCTAATGAAAATCTCAACTGAAAAGCTTCCCACCATGGGGAAAACACCTTTGTCTTTCTTCCCTTAGGTGCCTTTTAAAATCCCCCTCTACTTCTGGTTCCCTCCCCTGGCACTTGGTGGTTCGGTGATGACAGATCCCTTCACAGCTGATGGACCCACTATTCTGACACCCACAGGCAGATGCCACCTCCTCTCTGAGAAAGTTGTGAGATCTCCTGGCCAGCCCCATGCAGTTGCAGACCCAACCCCTCTCTGGAGTGAGCACATGTACCCCAGACTCAGGGAGTCTTTTGGATGACCACAAGAAGCCCTTCATTGCTTCAACAGTTAGAATTACTTCACTGACGTCCGTCAGAAAAATTTGGACAGTTTTTGTCCAAAGTTCTGCAGCTAGAGGCAAACGAGAAAGCCTGGCCACCTCGAGCACTGAAAAATGCCTCTCTCAAACACTGGGAAGTAACTACCAAAATGGATTGGATGCCTTGTAGTTGTCTACCTATTTTTACAATTTTTTTTGTGCATTTACTAAATGCTAGTTGTTTTGTTTCCAGGTGCCAAAGGAAGGTTTGGACTCATGGGGTTGCAGGATCTAGATCTGGAGGCACCAAGGACGGGGTAAAGATCTTGTGAGAGTGGAATAACGGGATCCAGCTCCCTAGGACCAGGTGGAAAGAGGGCAGGACCTGACTGCGGTGTGCTCCACCTGCCTCCCCACCACCAGTGATGAAGGGAAACTGAGGCAGCTTGTCCGGGGGGAGAGGGTAGCTGGGTATCAGAGCAGGACCTAGACTGCTGACTCCAAATGGACAAGACAAAATAGGACATCTTCTGCCTACCTTGTTCCTTGCAGCATGAGCTGGGGCACCCATGGGTGCTCAATTCTCCAGCCGTACTGCAGAAAATAAAACATCTCTTGTCTGCCTTGCCAGTGCAAGCTCTTAAGCTTAACAGAAGGATGAGGTGTCCCCATGCCCCCTTGCAAAGCCATGCTGGGGTCATGTGGTCCCCCATCCCACCACCACTGCAAAGTTGGTCTGGGATGAGCCTCGTCACCACCGGTGCTTGGAGTCTGCCACACCTGGGGATGTGCAGGCAGGAGGGAAAGGCAGCCCCATGCCACACAATGGTGAGCAGGGAGCTTCTGTGATGTGGGCACTTCCCTGGGGACCACCACAGCATGGCTGCCCTCAAGCACAAGAATTGTTCTTGCCCCGCTGCTCAAATTGGCCTTTCATTGCCCCCGAAGGAAGGAATCGGCTAAATGCCATGGCTGCACTTCTGCCGTAATGAAGCTGCACAGCTGGACCCAGACCTGATATGGGGCTGCATCCTGGCCGCAATCCAGCGTGGGTAATTACGCCGCAGAGCAATGACTCCCTGGTCCTTCCCTGGAGTTTCAATCAGGAATGTTATTTCTTGCTTCCCCTCCTTGTCTGAGTGACTCAGGGAGGCGGATAAGACCAGATCTCCACCATGGTGCCTGTGTGGCTTAAAAATTAGATTTTTTCCACTTGCTATGAAAGGTTTTCCTTCTTTTTCCAGCCCAGGCACCTCTTCGAGGAGGAGGCACAGTGGTCAGGGTGGCACCGGCTGGCTCGGGGAGGGAGGCTGCAAACTCACATCAAGGAATTTGGCTCAGATTTTTAGCATGAATTATTAATTCGTAGCCAGCCTTTCTCAGAGCAGTGCTCTGCCTAATTCTGGAGCACCTGCTGCAGAGCAGATTTATTGCAGCCAGCAGGAGCTTGTATTTATACTGTCACCTTCACCCCCAAAAATTAACTTTCATGTGCCCATGGGGGGGTCATTTCACCCCTCGCTCAAAGTCGTGTCCAGCAGTGAGTCTCGGAGTACCAACTCCTTGCTCTGCGGCTCCTGGAGTTGATTTGGACGTTCAGACCTCTCTCCTGGCAGGGTCGTCTTCCCTCTCCCTTTGCTTTCTCTTCCACCTGAAGTCTTGCTCTTAGGCTGTTCCCTTCCAGGGATTTTGATGGATGGAAACCTCACATATGAGTTTGATGCAATGGGAGGTGTTTGGAGACTGCTTTCATCTCTAGTTGTATCAATAATTAATATGCTGATCCAGAGCAATATTATAAACAGGGTACATAATTTTTTTTCTCCCCTTTTTTCCTTCTTTTTTTGGTAAGCAGCAAAAGAAAAACAGCAGCCGTTAGTGTCACTGCTCAGTGGGGACTTCTCAATCTTCCTGCAGGGCTTGTACACTCCTCCCTGCTGAGATGCCCTCTCCATCCCTCTGSTCGGGTGGGTTGGAGATGTTCATGGCTGTCTCCAGCCCTGGGTCCTTGGGTGGGTGACATGGCTCAGTGGCTCCATGGAGGGTGAATGGTTCCTGGTAATTTTAAAGTTTGGACTTTTTAAAGCTTTTCTTTTAATGGGAAACTCACATCTCCCATGTATAATGGCATGGAGTCCTTTCAAAGCAGCTGAGAGCCCTCTGATGACATTCAGCTCATTCATGTTTTGGAGGCTGCTAGAAGGCCACTCTATGGGGACACCAGCATGGGCACAGGTTTCATTGCACATGGTTTCCCCAGCATCTTCACATTGACTGTTTTCATTTCTCACTCATCTTTTAATCTTAATTCCTCTAAGACACATATTTGGATTTAGAAATCACATCACGGCTCAATGTGTCCATCAGGGTTGAGGAGATCTCTGAAAGAGAGGTTGAAGCATCCTTGGCAGAGAGTTTCCAGCAGCTGAATCTCCAAACCCTACTTGGGCAGCAAATGAAGGGCACCTTTCCAGAAGCCTTCAGTGCCTGACTTGCTGACTGCTGACTTAAAGCCTCTTGGCCTCGGTGTCGAAATAGTTTTGAAGGTCGTTTCATCAGCCAGTTGACGTTTATTCTGGAGAACACCATGGCTAACATGATTCACCTGAGGCCAATTATACCCGTGGCATTTGAACTTCTTAAATATGCAGATAGGACTTTCTTCCTCTCACTTGTCTGCAGGAGTCACCTCTGCCTTTCATGATGTTCCTTGAGGTTCCACAGTCCAAATTAAAATATCATCTGCTATAACTTCAGCACCTCCTAATCCCTCACATATCTGCTAAATTACTCTTTGAAATACCTTGGGAACAGAACTCATTCCAAATGGCATTAGCTTAAATTCGCAATGTCCAACTGGTGTATTAAAAATCACTAGCTTTGAGCCCCATTCATCTAATTTTACTGGCTTTAATAGATGTCCTGCCTTCATGCTGGGAATATTTCTGCTTCTGAGAACATTGCTAACTTTTCATTAAGGGTTTCCAGTAGATAATGTCTGCATTTGAAAGGCTTTATTTAAACCATATAAATCAGTCTGCATCTATGATTTATTTGGCTTTTTGATTCCTACCCTTTTCAGTTAATACACTAGGTTTAACCCAGTCTGTTGGTCGATACAGTCTAGAGGGAAGACAAGTTGTTCGGTTCTGACACAGAAGCTAATCGCAGAACGAGCAAGGGAACCAGGCTTATTCAGATCCCACCAGTTTTGGGTGGTTTCCTCTCCTGTCAGCCTTCTCCAATGTGGTAGGACACGTGTCTCCCTCCTGCCACCAGGAAAGGATTTAGTTTCTCTGCAAGCTGATTAATAGCCCTGTTGATGCTGGAATGCACCTTTTGTCAACTGTTTCATCTCCTCTGCCAGAAACCTGTGCCTGCAAGGAGGACACTCTGGTTGGAAAGCCATGGGCTGCCCACGCCAGGGTTGTTTGGGATGCTCTCCTCCTCGGGCTGCACCTGCACCCATTATCACCCTGCCAGCAGAAGCAGGAGGAGTAGCTTTGTGAGATTGTGGACCAGTGTTTTTTCATTGTTTCAATCTGATTTGGATGCAAAAAGGACCACAAACATACAAGTAAAGGTAAAGTTTCTTGGTAGATGAACTTCAGGGCATGAGAGCAGTTTGAGAAACAATGAGTTGTCTTCAGCCAAAACTTCCCCTGAGGGGCCCCTTGCTCCAAATTTCCTTCTGGGTTTGGGACACCCAAGTTTGTCTCTTTATTGAATCCTCTCTGCAAGGTGGATCTGAACTGGTTCTCCTGTGATGTTGTAGGAAGGGCCCTGGTGAGACCTCTTGCTTCATCTCCAGCTTCAGTGCATCTTCTTGGGGTGGGCATGCAGTGACATACCCGCTTGATGTTGGGGCTTGCCCAGACCTTGGGGAATGGGACGTGGTCTCCTTGCACAAATGAGTGGAGACTGAAGCTTGAACACACATGATCCTATGACAAATCATAAAGGATCCRCCATTTATGTGTATCAGACAGGGATTAATCTTCTCCAAGCATTAGCTAGGCACGCATCCAGCACGTTGGAGCTGAAATGAGTTAACAGGCAGGGAAAAAGCTCAAAAATGAGAAAAATTGGAGAAAAATTAAAGAAAAGTCCTTGAGGGTTGCTAACCTGGTGCCTCTGAAAGCCAAGCCAAGCTACCATCCGCGTGCAGCTCTCTTCCAGCTACATGGGTGAGGGAGAGAGCAAGAGGAGCTGGAAGTACAGAGGCTGCCAGATGAGGAAAAAAGCTGCAGGGGAAGGGAACCAGAGGGAGACGCTCTCAGATCAYGAGCAACTTTGAAGTGTGCAAAGGAGAGGAAATTGCTCCTCACCCGCCTTGGGATAGCAGGCTGGCATGCCGTGACTTTTAAATTGGATTTTAGCAAGGTGGGGGTGAGGGAAGGAGGTGAGAGGAKGGAGGGAGGCTGTCGTGTCTCCTGYCCTGAAAGAGGGATCTCAAATTCTCCAGCGTAGACTCGCTTTTCCTTTGAAAGTCATCCCTGGGAGTTGGTCTGATGAAAGATGAAGATCTCCTGCTGGGACATGGTTAGCTGCCCATCTGCGTGAGACTTGCCTTGGCAGCGCTGGTGCTGTGGGCTTGGGGCGTCCACTCCACTGCACACCAGCCAGCATGTCCCCTGGTTGGGACATCAGCTCAGCCCCAGCCCGGCTGGGACTCCTGGGCAGGAGTGGGATGCCAGAACGCAAGGCGGGTCTGTGAGGTGCCCCCTCCCGAGGGCCATGCGTGGCCAATGGAGCCAGGGAGCAGAGGGGAAGTTTGGTGGCCAAGGGGCAGGGGACACAGCTCCAGCCAGGTGGTGGCATCTTGCCACATTGCCACTGCTGCTGATAATGTCAGCGGGCGCTGGGGATGGAGTAGGAGGGTGATGCTGCCTGCACCGGGTGGTGCTGAGCCGGCTGCRAGGTGGTACCCGATGCCCATGGGGAGCCACCATGCCACTGTGGGGACCAGGGGCTCAACCTAGGCAGGTGTACCCCAACACTTCCCTCTGCCTGGGCACTGATGGGAGACCAGTAGCTCTGGCTTGACCATTTGCACAGCATTTTTGCAGCCCTCCAGGACATTTAGTTTTGAAGASTGTGATGTCTCAAAGCATTGGGAAGCGTTTGGGCATCACTCAGGCTCTGGCTGATGGTTTCTTCTCTGATGGGGAGCAGCAGGATGCTGGGCTGGACAGACAGTGAGGACGGGAGAGGCAATCCTTTCCCAACTTGGCTCTCATTGCTGTGCTCATTTGCAGGGACTGTACACCAGATGATGCTTCCTCTGTGTTTCCAGGCTGGTACAATTGCACTGGGCATCCTGATTTTTCTCTTGCTCCTCCAGCACGTCCTCACCCTGCTGGAGGACCCCGATGCCCTTGGGGGTGCCTGTGCCAGCCCAGGCTGGCCCTGCAGTGCTCTGCTCCCCTCCGGGAACACCCTGTGTGCATCGATTTCCCTGTGCAAAATCAGGCAGGATATTCACTGGGTTGGATTTCAAGGAACAAATCCCCTCCCATCCTTTGGGTAGGACTCTGGTACTGGAGCCAGCTCATTTCCAGGCTGGCTTCCAGCAGGGAAGGGTTGGAGGCCACATGGCAGCTGCTCAGATGATGGGGCTGGAGCTGCCAGCAATTTTCTGCTGTGATCAAAATGATCTTTAATAAATGCATCAGGGATTTCTCACTCTTTTCCCCCTGCCCTTCTCTCCATGCTCTTGGAGTTTGGATAAATTGAGGCATGCTCGAGCAGTGGGGACCGCTTGACGGGTGGAGGAGCATCACCAGCTGGGGGGCATCTTGGTGAGCTGGTGCCACGTGTCCACTGGCCAGATGAATTTGGATGGATGTATTTCTTTTCTCTCTGTTTGCCCCTGGGGAGGGCTTCCCACTGCCACAACGGACCTGATGAGGCTGGGAAGAAAGACAGATGGACAGAAAGGGAGCCATGGGCACGGGCACAGCACAGCCTGGGGTCTCCCCTGCCCATGTTTGTGCCTGGAAAATTGCTCGTCTCTTCTCAAAAATCCCCTTTTCCTCCCTGTTTCTGGGAAGGCTCTTGGGATATCAATTCCCCCTCTTGCTTTTATTTCTCCAGTGCTGTGAAGCCCAGCATGCCTGGCCCGGCCGAGGAGCCCTGGAGCTGGGACGGTGGCCCCAGGATGAGCCAGTGAATCCCCTGTCTGTGCCAGGCATGTGCCAGGCTGGCTGCAGCACTCCCTGCAGGAAAGAAAATAATTCCCAACCCCCTGGGATATTCAAGGAATCTCCCAAAGGGGAACTTTGTGATGTCGCTGATGTAGTTTTCCTGCAGAACATGCAGTTTTATTGAACTGGAAAAATTCCTAGAAGCATATTAATACAAAAAAAAAAAAAACATTATGGCAAAAGTGGTGTAATGGATCTTTTCAATCTCATTTCATTTTCATAGTCAAAATGTTTCATTGAGACGTTATCACTGTAATTTCATCTGGACTTTTCTATGGTCTCACTTATGTATAGGCTTCATATTATATGTCACATTACACTGTACAAACGTTATCCGAGTGGAAYGTTGTTACTTATTGAAATGAAATTCCCTTTTGGAATTTCCTACAGGACATAAAATTCCTTCCAGCGATGCCAAACTGAGAGACGTGCTTGATTTTGGGATACAGTACCACTTTTCTAGAGATTTTTTTGATGACAGCARAAAGTCATTCACTCTGAACCCTACAGAAGGCAATATAGCTCTGAGCATTGTACTTCATAAGCTTCCTGTCTCTGAGTCTCTTTTGTTCCCCAGGGTGCCTCCCAGCACCAAAGAAGCAATTGCTTCAAGCTGACCTTACTTTATTAAAGTAGATAATAAGGGGTGGAGAGAGGGAGGTGCTTAGGCAACAGGGAGTGATGTTAGTAGAGGAGGTGATAAGATGGATGTGGTGAGGAGGTGTTTACTCCCTGTGGTAGCAGGTTGCTGGGAGCTTTCTTGGCCATTGGAGGCTTTGCCATGAGCTGCTGCTTTGTCCTGGGAAGATGCTGTGAGTTACCTCTGAATAATGCCCCGGGGATGGAGCTGTTCCACCTCCCTGGCTCACCCTGTACCTCTGATGTCCCCAAGAGACACACTGAGTGTGGAAACCCTCCCTGTCCCCTGTAGCTGGTGGCCTGGAGGATGTGATTTGTGCTCCTTTGATGCTATTTATCCCCCCTGTCCTCTTTACGTTGCTATTTCACCTCTCCTGCTCTCCTCTGTTGTCCCAGCCCAAGAGGCTCCAGTTTAGCTCTGCGCCCAGGGAAGCAGCGGTGTAGGCAGGAGTGGGAACAGGGCTGCAATTCCCCAGCTTTGGGCAATTCCCTGGGCAGAGGTACAGGCAGCTGCTGGTGGTGAGAGCTGCCCCCCCAGCCTGACCCCTCAGGGTGCTGCTGCAGCCCCCTGAGCCCTGCCTCTGCAGGAGGCACCCACCCCGTGAATTTGCAGGGTGATTGCTTTTGAAGTCTTATATTCAAGCACTGAATAAGTTGGTTTCTCTTCTTTTGGGTATTATTTATAAYGCCCAGCCCCAAAATGGCAGCTCCCCTTGGCGAGCAGGTCCCCAGCGAGACCCTCGCTGCACTGCATGCGGCTCCATCACTTCCCAGCCAGCCTTTGGCAAGACTCAGCTCTCTTTTTTTTTTGCATCTCTCTGCAGAGCCATGGGATGAAAAACAGCCTTTGAAGGAAGGCAAACAGCCCATGCTCCTCCATTGTGGGTTGGGGTCTGCTGCCCTGGTCCCCACCCAGGGTTTTGGGGGTCCTGGCGTACCCTCATGCCTTGCTGGTGGCTGCATCCCTGGATGGAAACACCCAGGAGAAGAGCGGTTGTGATCATCAAAGTCCATTATTTTGGTGTTTCCTTTTCCTAAAAAAGGCAAAAAGCTTTTTTTTTTTGCTCTTTCTTGAACACTTTGAAAAGAAACATCAACTTCTTGCAGAAAACCCATTCTGGCAACAAAAAAATTCAYGGAATTTGGAAGAACTGGAAGAAGTTTGATCTCTGGACTGTCAGAAACAACAGGGGAAAAAAAAATTGGTCTGAGCAAAAAAGCAGTTTCTCTCCCTGCATCACCACCCTGATTTGCATCCCTGGCTGAGAGCAAATCCTTCCTATAAAAAAATGTTACTTATTTTTTTCCAAACATGCACACGAGGCAGTTTTTAGCCTGATATTAATTGGGCTTGGGATGCTGCACAGGTGAAGCAGTCCGTTTAAGTGGACTGAAGACAGGTAGATTGGCTTTCAGGGCTGCAGCAAAATGAATCCAGCTCCTCCCTCGGTCTCCTAAAGGATGTATTATATTAGAGCAGCTGATGGGAGAAGAGGAGAAAAGAGTAGAGACCAGAACAGGTCAGCAAGAAGGGGAAGGAAGATGTGATGTGCTGCGAAGAGACCAGATTGCCTGCCTGGAGGTTGGGTTGTGGGGTTGGTTTTTTTCCCTTTCCCTATCAAGGGAGCAAGATAAACTGAGACAGAAGGCTGGAAAGCGTCCCAGAAAGGTCTCTGCAGAAGCAGGCCAAGCGTATTTAATGTGGATAAACAGCAGGTGAAGAATTGCACCAAAATTTCGAGTCAAGGTGGTACAAAATTAAACTCTAAAGCTGCTGCAGATGCATCAGGTACATGATATCCACTCTAACTGCCCCCAGCCTGCCTGCAGAGACTGGAGGGCTCCAGGAGATCCTCTGAGCATGGGTCTGTCCCCATCCCTCCTCCAAATGTCCCCCCTGGGTTGCGGGGCTGGCAGGTTTTCTCCATCAGCAAGCAAGGATGCTCGGTTGGTGTTCATGAGGATGTTCTGTTTTAAGGGCATCATCCTAAGACGGCATCCCACAGCCATATCCATCTGACTGCGAGATGCTGAAACCTCCCCTGGATTTATCACTGGTGCCATCAGCATCTCCACCTCCTGCCTGTTTTCTGCTTCGGAAGGGGTTCCTGTATTTATGGGCTTGCTACACTGCACAAAGAAATCCAGTGTGAGATGGGGGCAGCCCATGTGTGACAGCCATGTCCAAGTGTGGAGCCCAATGCTGTGGTTATCCCAGTGTGGTGTCACCAGGGCATGGAGCAGCTGTGCTGGTGTGGAAGGAGAAGAACCATGAGTAAGCTGATACCCACCATCCCCACAAGCCGGGCAGCCCCAGGACTTCACTGTAATGCTTCAGTATATAACCATACCTATGGATTTATTGCATGGATGCCATAGTGGGCTATCAGCAGCTTGAGACTGGTGGCTAATGCCTGCTTGGTGTCTCAGCTGGGTCAGGAGCAGTGGAGGTGCCACTTTCTGACCACAACAAATACTCGAGTGTACAGGAGTATCTCCTCATGGATCCCAGCTTGGCCAAGATCTGGGCTCTGCAGCGATGCTGTGCGGAGATGGGGGTGGTGGTATCTGCCATAGAGTTTGGGGATCACCCATGCAGTGATGGGGGGAGCATCCTTCTGGGTGGTGGGACCTGGAGATCTGGCTGTGCCAGGGGCTGGAGGCACTTTGCTTGCCATAAAGCCACCACTGCATCTGGAAACCCATTTTGCTGAATGGTTTGGCCATGTTTTGCTTGGAGCTTCTTATTTGGGAAAAGTTTTTTCCTGGAGTGGAGAAAGAAATCCCAAAAGAGGATTTTTAACTAAGATGGAGTAAAAGGGAGGGACAGCTTGCAGATGGACCTCAGCAGGTTAAAGGTCTGCATCCAGGGTGTGTTCCCCCTTGGGCACCATCCTGCACCTCGCAGGCTCTCTGTTGTGGGGCAGGACACCCATGGGTGCTGGGGACAGAAGACCCCCACCTTGTTAAGTGCTTCAGTGACCTTGGTTTTGCTGTACGAGTGGTTGCACAGCACAGCAGCCGTGCCCACGGCTCCCATGCATCAGTAGGGTGCAGAGCAGGGAGGACAACCAGAAAACATGGCTTTGGGGGTTATTTTTTAATGTGGGTGACTTGGTCATGCTGCTGGTTGATATAAACCTCTAGAAAACATATCTGCTCATCACAGGTGGTTTTACTCCACCGAAGGGAAAGCCCAAATCTGCTGCCCTGTGTCGGAAACCTGGGTGAAATGGGGAATTTGGGACTTCTGCAGAACACAAGGGGTGGGGGAGGAAAAAAGTACAGGACCTTAATTTGAACCATTCTGGAGATTTACTTTTTCTCTTTGATGTGTTTTGTATTATTGAAGTGGCTAGCTAATCAAGAAGCTTATTTTTAATCATTCCCATGAGATCCTTTTGAGAAAATGTCACTAAAATAGAAAKATATCTATTATTTATATATATTTATATTGTATATATTTTATTAATATATCTTTTATATGTTTTTATTTTTATATCTATAAATTATATAAATACATATATCTTTATATATATGCCCATACTGGTTACCTTTCTAATAGCCCCAGTGATGCCTCCTTTATCCCTGGCATTCTTGCAGGGCTGGTGGAAGGGACATCTCCTGGCACAGAAAGTAAGTCATCCTGAAAAGACTAACCCCAAGAAATCACCTTTTTCTTAGGATCTTGTATCTTGGCATCCTGTGCCCAGGCGCTGGTGCCTTTTTTATCTTCCCTACCTCACCTACAGCAGGTCCTGGTCCTTGGGACCGCGTGTTTGCTAGACCAGATCAGAGCCAGGCAGCGAGGAGGCGAAGGGTGGACATGAAAGTTTAATGGGTCTGTGTCTCTAAAAGCTGAAAATCAGGCTGCTCCGGGTGGTTTTTTTTTTATTTTTCCATCTTGCATGCTGCTGATTTTAGTGTGTTAAATGTTTAAAGAGCTAGTCCCCATGCCAGCAGCTGCAGCAGGGGATCTGATGCTTGGGGAGGATGGAGATCTAATACCTCTTTTTTTTTTTTTTTTCTTCATGTGGGGCTTGGCTATAAGACAGGAGTCCATATCCACTCAGCTTGGCAATAAACCTTCCTTTCTTCTTCAGAATGAGAGAATAGAGCCGGTCCAACAGTAAATAAAGGTTATAATACCCAATATAAACATTCATTGGTGTCCTACACCCACATGTCTGCATGTTGCCTGGTTACAAGTAGAAAAGACTAGTGGCTTATTTATCTAGGAAATATGTCCTGGGTATAACCTCATGTCTGAATTTAAACCAGTGTAATTCACTCAGAGCAAACAACAGGATAGGTGATCTCAGTGTGATTTGTCTCCTTGCCCCCTGTAATTTTCCAGCTCACCCCAAATAAACCTTATTTCCAATGACTGAAACCTCCAAATGAGGAGCTTGCACTGGGCTGACAACATCTGTGAATAACCTGCCAATGATTTAATTGTGGTGGGTGGCTATTTTTGAGCTCGTGAGCAAAGCTGAGGGCAGTTGTTCTTGTCTATTCTCAGTCCCCAACTGCTTTTCTGGACCAGAGCATCTTCTCCCATCCCCACTGCCGGGGGCTGAGCCAGATGGGCTGTCTGTCGGCGATGCTGCAAGGTGAGGCAATGAACTTGGAAGGATGTCTGGATCTCTGACTCCCCTTTTCCATTCTCTCTTGCTAGTTTTTGATCCGTGCTTGCTATGTCTGACCCCATTTTGCACCTCTTCCTCTGGTCCTTGTGAAATCTGGCCCTCCTTCTCCAGGTTTGCTTGCTTCTTCAGGTTACCTCTAGGTGAGATCCAACACTGCTCCCACCTCCCTGTAGTGACCACCAGGCTGGGATGCCCCAACACAACATCCAACCTGTCCACAGAGCCTGAGCCAAAGAAAACCCATCCCAATAGATGGGGAACTTTCCTTCACAGTAAACACTGAGCTGAGCTTATATATTTCTCACTGAAATCCAAGCCTGGGCTCCGTAGAAGGTGCTGGTGTGCAGTGTTAAGTGATTCATGGTACCACGCTTATGGTGGATCTATTCTTTGCATCCTAAGGCATTTCCACACAGGCAAGGACCTGTGAAATTTGACGTGTTAACAACGTTATTTTGCTTTTTACTGCATTGACATGAAGTGTCAATATTACCTTGACTTCTTTCAAGAAGCCAATTGGTGGGGTTGTTCATTAGGAAATGGCTCAATAAAATTGCTTTTTTAAAAATTTATTGAACCTATAAAAGGAAGTAATATCATGAACAAATCGAATTATAACAAAAATGACATCCTTTGTGTCCTCGCAAAAACCCATGTGCTGCAAAGCAGTGTCCGTAAATCTTGGTGGGAATTCCCAGCAGCTGCTTAATTTGGCCACAACAGGTAATCAATATGTGAGGCTGTTACTTTAGATGGATTTGTGGCTGTTTGGGGAATGCCTTTTTCTAGCACTGATGGCCTTTCCCACCTGACTGCGGGGGAAGAACGAGGCTTGGCATTGCTGTCCATTTATAGAGCCTCTCCATGGGCTTAGAAATGGGTTTAAGCAGCACCTCGGGCACTGTCTGCCTTCAGCAGAGCTCTCGCCTGCCTATAGAAGCAGCTCTCTCACTGCCAGGAGAGGTGTGTGACTCCATCCCCTGAGATGGAGATGCTCAGTGCCAGCAGCTGTGCAAGGCTGAATAAGGATAAGAGCAGAAAATCCTGGTCCTTGCTGCCTCATCGCTCCAAAACATCTGCCAGCTGCTCGGAGGTGGGCATGGGGGCATTTGGACCACCTTGGGGATGGTCATGGATGATGCAGAAATCAGAGGCTGCAGAAAGTGGGGGTGATGGAGATGTCAGGGTGAAATTTTCTTGGTGATGCTGGTCTGCGGAGGGAGCTCAGTGTAAGGTCGTGGTCAGGGATGGAGGGACCGGCAGCTCCCTGCTGACCCTCTCCAGCATGCATTGCTTTGCTTATCTCCATCAGTCTCAGCCATTTGGGCTTCGCAGTCCCAGGCTTTTCACCCCTCATCCCCAGAAAGTCTTCTCATGCTTAATATCCCTTTTTTAGTCTCTCGTTTCAAGGCTTTTATTGGTTTGTCATCTTGTCAAATTAAACACAAGCTGCATGGCCAGAGGTATTTATCAGAAGAACAGGGATTTTCTTCCACATGGAAAACCCCAGGGTTGGAAATCTTAAGCCAGAAAAAGCACAAGCAATTACCTTGGATCGGCCACATTTGATACGTCATCTCCTGGCTGGAAATGCTGCATTTATTTACACGTGTGTTAGGAAGAGGAAAGAGCGATGCCCTTATTGTCCATTCATCTTGGCTCAGCTCCTCACCTGGTTTGATGAGCTTTGTGGGCAGTTGCTGATAAATCTTTGATTTCAAGGATCCAAGGTCATCCTCTGCTTCTCAGTCTGCTGAGAGTAAAACATCACCCAGGGCATGCATACATGAATGCAATCGCTTACATTTCTTA
Source organism: Phoebastria nigripes (assembly GCA_035582835.1). NCBI lineage: Eukaryota > Metazoa > Chordata > Aves > Procellariiformes > Diomedeidae > Phoebastria > Phoebastria nigripes. Next base: position 125,050 of record JAYKAV010002993.1, read on the forward strand.
GTTGATATGGGTTGAGAAAGACACTTTTATTTAATTTCTTTATTTTCCCAGCTTGAATAAAGCCAGTGCTAGAGACAGTGGTTTTCCCTGGGCAGCAAGTGCTCAGGAAGGGTGGAAGGACCCTCTCTAGGTTTGTGGAGCCGCCAGAGTGAGGGCGTTTCCTTGTGACTAGCTCAGCAGCCAGCCTGGAGAGGATGCACGGGCCACGAGTTATTCTTCTTCCTGCCATGCAATGGCAGCAACATGCCTGGGCCTTGACCTTGGGGTGCAGGATGCCCTGCAGCAGCCTCCTGGGGCAGGGGGAGCCTCGGGCTCTACCTGCCCCCAGCCCTTTTTACCCCAACCCCTCTTTTTCCACCCAGAGCATCCATACGTGCCCCCCTCTTTGTCTTCTGGGATCTTTGCGGAGAGGGTTAAAATACACCAAGCTGTCAGCATGCGTTGGAGATGGTTTCACCTTGCTCCATCTTAAACTTGCCGCCTCCTTTGATCCCCAGGAGATTTGACTCTGCCATTCCCATGTCCACCTTATTGCGGTGGGAGCCGCGCTCCTTCCGTGAAGACTGAAGCACCGTGGTCCATGCTGGAGATGCAGTTCCTCAAGGAGAGCCATCCACTGCAGGCATTTCCTAGATGATGCTCCATCTTGTCATTGCAACCGGAGACCTGGAGCACTGGGGCAGGTTATGCATGCAGCTTCACCCTCTTGGTGAGGTGGAACTCCATGTGCTGTCTTGTCCATCTCTGCCAGATCCTGAGACTTACCTGCTCCTGCTGCTGGGGAATAAGTAAGTACTAAGCACTGAAGCAGGGAGAGGATGGGATGAGGAGCGAGAACATGCTGTTTTGCCAAGCTGGGGAGCATTAAATGATAATGGAGACATGTTTGGGTAGTGGCTGCATATGGGCTTGCTCCCTTCAGCAGTTTCCCATTAATAAGTCTTTGTGAATGTTCCGTATAAACTTTAAATAGATAGCTTGTCAGCTGGGAACTGAGCCTTTCATAGATCTCTTTGATGGAACAGTTTTTAAGAACAAAACTGGGGACAGGGAGGAAGAGTTTGCAGCCCTCCATCCATAGAAGATGAATGGGTTGCTGGAAGATGCTGTCAGAGAAGCTAAACAGCTATTTGGACGATGGTGGGTTTGCTGCCCAAAGGGGCTCCTCTATCCCAAGACCCTTTCCTGCCTCACAAAGTATCCCTGCCTTCAATTTCTTTTAAGCGAGATCTTAGCTCTGTCAAAGAAGAACTCACCTTCTTTCTCTGCTTATTTCTGTGGGTCAAACTTTGACCCACTCAAGCAGGAGACAGGAGCTCCTTGGAAATCCCTTAGAAATTCTTATTTATGTTTTTTTTCCCTTAATATTTCATGGTGTCTGGGAATCAGAAGACAGGAGAACACAAGAGCTGAGCTGAACTTGCCAGAGAAGAGTTGCCCAGTAATTGCAGACACACAATTTTAGGACATCAGGCTTCCAGATCATGGGTCTGAATGCTGTCTGAAAAGAGTCTTGGTTGGATGTGAGATGGTTCAAGGTGGAAATAATCACATTTTCACTTCTAGAGGTTTCAGCCAGATGTAGCACGGTACGCGCACCTTTCTCATGCGCATCTCGTGGCTCTTAGCTGCTGTGCTGAGAATCGGAGCTCCCTGGATGACAATTTAGAGGGATGTCAAGGGAGATCAGAGGGGTGGAACTGCTTGCGTATGAGGAAAGCTTAAATAACCCGCTCTCATCAGCATAGGGAAGGGATGACAGATGGTGTCGATGACAGAGGTTTATAAAAACCTGAGTGGTGGGGAAGGGTGAGCAGGGAATGATTACTCTTCCTCACAAGGTGAGAACCAGAAGACATCAGACAAAAAGAGTTTTAAAACAAAGACAGGACTTGTTTGCACTACCCATCATTCAGCTCCGTTGCATTAGCACAGAGGTGCAACATCCCAGGCAGGACCCAGCAGTGATGGGTCCGACTGTTTTGAAATGATGTGGATCGATTCCCTCTCATCTTGAAGCTGGAGTTTTAGAATTTCTCTCCATCTTTTTGAACAAGTCACGGTGGGTTTTACTCCCTATATCTACACTCAGTTTTTGCTTTATCTCCAGGGTTGAGTGAAGTTTTTCATGGCATATGGCTCATGAGGGATTACCTCCTCCTCTGGCTCCAGGCAGACCTTGCTCAGAGGGCTTGGAAAGGAGCTGAATTGCAATGCTGAGACCCCAACTGCAGTACCCTGTCATCCTCTGGGCGAAGGAATGGTTCAGAGAGAGAGGTTAGACCATGAGGGCATGTTGTGGGGAGGTAGAATTCATGTACCATGATGCTAAATGCCCATCTCCATGCTGTGCCAGGAGATGACATGGGTGCAGAGCTGAAGTCCATCCTGGGGGTTCCCCTGGATGGTGGAGGTGGTGTTTGGGGGTACTGGCTGCTCTCGGTTTGTGGCACCATCTGCCTTCCCAAAGTCCCGTGCTAGGCAAGGCTTTCTCATTGCTTTCAGAGCCCTGGGGAACTGAGGCACATCTGTGTTAAATAGAAAACTCTACCTCAGCCTCCAACTGGGGCCTCCGTAGCAAGTCTCCTCCCAGGGGTGTCATCATCACTTGACCCCTGTGAGTTCCCATCTCCCTGCCTCCACCTTAAACAGCATTTTCTCAGTCTGTGTGAGACTGAATTAATTTCTGGTCCTGCCTCCCAAGGTCAGGACCTGTCTGTAAAAGGCTCTAGTTCACCTCTCCATGTAGTCTTGAGATGCCCAGATGCAGTAGATATTGGGGGATGGTGTGGCAATCTCCAGAGCTTTTACTTTCTATGTTAAATAACTGGAAAAGAGCATTATTTTTTTCACTAAAAATTCATTTGGAAGTGGTGAGGTTTCTGAGGATGTAATTAGCTGAGTTCTCCATCCGCTCTCTCCAAAGCTTCTTGGCATCACTCTCTTCTCTTTTCCTACTCATTTCACTCTTTCTTAGCCCTTTTGCAACTTGCTTAGGTTTCCCTGGACACCGAGTGGGGCAGATCCTTGCCAGTCTCAGACAGAAGTGAAGACAAAGCAGTTTATACAGGAGATTAGATCTGGCCCAGTTACTCCTCAACAAGACAGCTCTGAAAGAGCATTTCTTTGTATCTAGACCTCTCTTCTTTCATGTGCTGCATCATCTAACACCCTTTCAGCTCTCCAGGTACAAACCCTGCTCTCTGGCTGGCTTTTCCCTAAAAGTATCGGAGCTAGTGGGGTAACTCTCCTGGTCTTAGATGGGAGGATGCAGGAGGGAGATGGGGATTGTGGGCAAACCTTCCCTTGAGTGTTACTTGCCTGAGCATCTCTCATGCCATCCTGGGTGTTAGCAGCTGTGTATCTCAGATGATTGGTGGTTCGTTTGCAATAACGAGGGATGACTGATTGGTTTACAGTTGCCTGCAGCTGAACCAGCCAGGCTTTGCAGGCCCCCACCACGTACCTGGGCTCTGCACTAGGGGAGTGAGACAGACTCTTCCTAACTACATCTAACTGCCTTTTTGGTTGTTTTTCTTTTCTC
>JAYKAV010002993.1:128623-159179 GCA_035582835.1 Phoebastria nigripes
CCCTTACCCTAGTTCCTGTTTGTTTTCTCCCCGTTTTTTTGTTTGACCACCCCAGAAATCATCTAGATGTCTGACCCACCACTTCAGCAGGTTTGAGGCCAAGGTACAGACTTTATTTCCAGGAGCAGGCTCTCTGCATGGGGCAGCTCATGTTCAGCAGGCATCTGCAAAGTCCTCGGGGTGGCTTCCTCTCCTTCACAGTGTCCTTAAGTCCTACCTTCGCTCCTAGCTTCCCTTTCAGCAGTCCTTTCCAGATCCCTGCCTTGGAAAACCCTTCTCTTGGAAAGCCCATTCTCCTTGGGTTCCCTGGGTCCCAGCAGCTTGGCGGCCAGATCCTGGCAAAGCTTCATTAGCTCTGCCCCATGGCTTCTTGCTTTCCAGGCAGGAGCTGGTTTGCATTCCACTGTCCTGGCTCAATGGGCCAGTGCATTTCTACAACCAAAAGGACTGAGAGTGGTTGGGCAAAAGGAGAATATGGGGTCTCAAAATCCTGTTGCAAAATTTTGCTAAGAATGAGATGTGGCATCACTCCCTTTGATTCAAGGACAAGAAAAGTTAGATCTGCTCCTGCCTCCCAGCAGTTGGAGGATGGCAAGCAGCTCTGCTCATGCCCTGTTTTCCTTCTCTGTAAAATGCAGGGAAGAGGATGCCTGGCTGTTTGGAAACACTCTGTAGCTGGCAGGTGGATCTTCCTGAGGCTTTGCTCTGCCAAATGATCAGCCACTGAGGAGTTAAAGTACTGTTTAAAAGAGTCCTCAATTAGATCCCTAATGATGGGGCATGGCACCTCCGAGACCCTTTGTCAGGCTAATTTCCCCACATGGGTTCATGTTCCCCTTACAACCCAAAGGTTGGTTGTGTGCTGAGCGACCCTCCCTCTGCCCCCCCAGCTCTGAAATTATGATTGAGATTGATTAAGATTTATTCTTTTTAATTAAGATTGAGAGGCTGGAACCCCAGGGTGCACCAGCCTCAGGAAGAAGGACAATTATGCAGCAATTACACAGCCTTGTAATCACGTTATACATGGGATGTAGACTGAGATCTACCAAAGCCATTGTAAATGGGTCATCAGCAAGCCCAAGAGATGCTAAACGACTTGGGCACCTTTAGCTCCCTGCCAAGGGGCTCGGATTTGGGTTGGAGAGGAGATGCTGGCTGAGAATGCCATGTGATCTCATATTTCAGTGAACTTCTGTCCCTGTGACCTCACAGCATCCATCAGTGCATCTCTGCCCCACAGGCATGTGATCCCCTCCCCTCTTCTCCTCTTATGAGTGGGTGATGCATCAGCATCACTGCAGAGCTGGGAGATGGCGAGAGCTTCCTCCCAAACCAACATCTCTCAGCTCAGACCCTCCTTCTTCTCCCTGCTGGTACATGGGGCTCCCTGGGTCTGGGCAGCCCTCCTGGTCCCTGTCTTTTACTCCACTTGGAGAGGAGTAAAAACTGGGTAAGCCTACACCGTACCTCTTCATAACACTCCCCCAGATGCTATTTCCAGCCCAGGGGATTTCCTTGGGAGATGAAAGCCTGACTGTATGGACACAGGGTGACTGAAACAAGACATAAAAGTGTTTTGGAGACAGGATCTGAAAGGTCAGGCATCTCTGACTTGTGCCTTGATAAGCACTGGCTGAGCTGGCATCACTCAGGACCTTGGGCATGTTCCAGTTTAGGTCTCCTGGTGTGGGAATACACCTTGACCTGCACTTGGGTCACAACAACCCAATGCAATGCTACAGGCTTGGGGAAAAGTGGCTGGAAAGCTGTCTGGTGGAAAAGGACCTGGGGGTATCGGTCGACAGCCAGCTGAATGTGAGCCAGCAGTGTGCCCAGGTGGCCAAGAAGGTCAATAGCATCCTGGCTTGTATCAGAAATAGTGTGGCCAGCAGGACAAGGGAAGTAAGTGGTTGTCTAGAGCACAAGTCCTATGAGGAGCAGCTGAGGGAACTGGCGTTGTTTAGTCTGGAGAAAAGGAGGCTCAGGGGAGACCTTATTGCGCTCTACAACTACCTGAAAGGAGGTTGTAGTGAGGTGGGTGTTGGTCTCTTCTCCCAAGAAACAAGCAATAGGACAAGAGGAAATGGCCTCAAGTTGTGCCAGGGGAGATTTAGATTGGATATTAGGAAAAATTTCTTCACCAAAAGGGTTGTCAAGCACTGGAACAGGCTGCCCAGGGAAATGGTTGAGTCACCATCCCTGGAGGTATTTAAAAGACATGTAGATGTGGTGCTTAGGGACATGATTTAGTGTTGGACTTGGCAGTGCTAGGTTAACTGTTGGACTTGATGATCTTAAAGGTCTTTTCCAACATAAACAATTCTATGATTGACCTGGCTCACCCAGAACCAGCCTGGGTTTTCTGCACCGTGTTTCTCCAGTCCCATAGCCCCAAGGTGGCAGAACTGCCACGTGGGTGCCAGCGATGGGGACATGGTCTGTTTTCTCCCAGGATGGCCAAACTTCTGCTGAAGCCCAGCCTTTTGTAAGGAGGGAGCAGAAGCACAAGAAGCACAAATTCACTCTTGTTTCCCTTCGGTTTGGTGCTGGATTTAAAAAAACATGAATTTCCCTGCTCCCCCTCCCTTCAAAGAGCTGGGCAGCAGCATTGGTGGTGTTCCTGTGCCCCGCTGCCTGCACAGCCCTTCCTCCAGGACCTGCCTTTGGACCCCAGAGGTCGTGTTATTCGGTGTTTCTTCTGCTGGATGCAGAAATTTCAGATTCTGATACCGTTTCCTCTCCTGGTTTTCATCCCCTTAGTTCCTCTCTTTCTGGTTGTTTCTAATTAGCAATGCTAACCCACACTGCACTTGCCTTTTATCCTCCACTAAAAGTGGGCTTGGACTGGAATTAAATGGGGTGATGTAGGCTCGGGGCTGTGTTTTCCCACCAAGGGAGTTGGGGTATGCGGTCAATAGGAGCTGTGCCAGAGCCAAGCAGGTTGCTGATGTGGTTTATGAGCTTTAAGGTGGCGTTAACCCAGGGGAGCTTTTGCTACCCTTGCCTGGCTGGCCCCACTCTCCTCTTGCTTGTAGAGAGCCAAGAAGATGCCCATCAACAAAGGTGAGCAGGCTCAGCGGCGGAGAGGGTGGCTCCAGGGGTTCCCCAACCTCACTGGGAGGTCCACCTGGGTGGCATCTGAAGGGGAAACCACCCCTAGAAAGTTTCCTTTTTCCTCCCTGTTTTTCTAGGAGAATAGATAAGTCCTTGAGGAACCAGCATCCCTTTGCCTAGTAATGCTCTGTGCTTATCCTCATCTGGCATTTCTTGCTTGCTGGCTTCTTTTTATTCTTTTCTTGCAGTTTACAAACTAGTCAGCTTTGCCCAGTGAGGGAGAATTGATTCTTACAGTGAAACACCTTTTTTTTTTTTTTTTTTTTTTTTTTTCTCCTTTTTTTAAGCCTCTAAAACCAGCTTTTCATTCCCCTGAAAGCAGCTGGGAGAGCTCCGAGACAAACACAGACACCTTGTCACACTTGCAGAGAGCTGTGAAAACAGTCTGCTTCCCCCTTGCTGGGCTGGTAGTGAGAAATTTTCCTGTCTGGGCTTAAAGGCAGTGTCTGGAAAGCATCTGGGGAGGTCAGGGCTGGCTTGCTGGTGGCATGGAGGCTGGGGTCGGTGCTTTTTCGCAGGGTGACGACTTAGACCCTGTCCAGCTGGTGTACGGAGCTACAGCTCTGGGACCCAGGGAATGGGGACGTGGGGGAGAGGACGCTCCTGCCTCCTTGGAAATGGAGTTGTGTTGTCCAAGAGGGGCCACGACATGGGGTTGGTCTTGCAAAAGTGCTGAGCATCCCCGCTGTGCAAGGGGGTGTAGCTGCTGTCCATGCCCCTGCAGCATCCCGTGAGCCCCCTCCCTTCTCCTGACACCGGAGAGCCCCAGTGGAGCATCTGGAAATCGGCAAATCTGGGCTGAAAACTCTTCTAYTGAGTTGTTTGGGTTTAAATGAACTTGTAAATGGGGCTGCTTTATCAGGAAACCCTGAAACTGCTTGTCCAAGTAGCATTGTTTGGGACATTGCCACCTTCACAAGGGTCTGTCAGGCCACAAGAGCAGATGATGGCCCCAAAGCCACCCCCGGGGGCACGGATGGGGTGCCCAAGGTGCCGCATTGTCATCCCCAGGGCCTGGCATCCTCCATGCAGCCAGAGGTGTAGAAATACCTTGCGGGGCAGTTCCCGAGATGAGATGCCCGTTGTCAACAGCACTTGGAGATACGTCTGTCTGCCAGCCCGTCCCCCCATCCTGCACATCCCTCTGGGTCTGAAACGGGGAAAAAATCAATAAGAAATCCCATTTTGGTCCAAACCATGGGGTAGTTCTTCAGCCGTGCCCCTCCTTGCAGGCAGAATTAGGAGGGGCTGTGCAAGATGTACAACAAGATCCAGCTGTTGCTGGAGACACAGAACAGAGGTTTCTCCTACGTCTGCAGCTTCATTGGTAAGTGCCAACAGCAGAGGGGAGGGGAGTGTGGGGTCCCCGGYGGGGTTACAGTGACTTGAGTTTCAGTGTCCAGCCATCTGCAGGATAACTAACCCTGTAGATGTGCACAGAGCTAGCTGCAAGCCTGATCAGCTCCCTAATCCGGCTGGCAACTAGTCCTTGCAGGATGGATGGGGTCAACTCCACCGAAGACCATATGAAGGTCCTGCATCACCTTAAGGTGCTTTTGAAATTGTGTGCTGGGACTGGGGAGAGAGGCTGCAATGAAATCCTCCCTTCTCTCCATCAGCTGCAGCAGGACCAGGGCTATCAATGCTGGATTTTTACCTGGTTGAGATACCGGGATGGGTGTCTTTGCCTCATGGTGGCGGCAGGGTCAGGGATGGCAACACGCCAGCAGCCACCCGTGCTACCCCCTGGCTGGCCCAGCCCCAGCACATGTCATTATATTTCTGAACACCTTAAAATCCCCACAGTTGCTCTAATTTATGGCATTTTTCTACCTCTCTCCTCACTGTGAGCTGCAGCGTTTGACTGCTAGATCTGGCACCTGCTACAGCATCGCCTGGAGCCATCGGCTTTGCAGCGATGGGTCAAGTGACCCAGAGAGAGGGAATTATATATAGAAAGACAGGAGATAGAGATGTCATTAGAGAGAAGCTGGGAGCTGGGAGACAACCTCTGGGCCCATTTTTTTTGTGGATGAAAGGAGCTTACTTCAGTGAAGAGCGTTATTATATTCAGATTCCCATTTAGGCTTCTCCAAGTTGTACAACAAAAGGAATATTAAATGATCTTGCAAAATTTATGTTACAAATCAATGTAACCTGCATAAATCAACCCAGCCGAAGCAAGAAGGTAAGGTTTGGGGTTTTTTTTCCAAGTGCCTTGCTGTGACAAAGTTGCTGCTTTAGAAATGAAAGATGCTGCATCCAGCTGGAGAAGACCTTAGAAAAATGTCTCGCCTTCAGCCAGATACCAGATACATCTCCTTGCTCCCTTTTTTTTCCACAACTGGGTGAAGAATAAATCACTCTCCAACTTTCTGCATGAAGTGAACTGCTTAGAGAGCTGGTGGGGGTTACACACATTGCTCAGAGCCAAAACTTCTTGTAGACGCAGGCAAGCGTTCAGGCAAAACTTGGGGCAGCAGGGACGGTGGGACTCTTGGACCAGGAGGAAATCTGTGGTCAAAATCAGGGTAGGAGAGCTGTCTTTGAGCCCCCTGGAGTCCTCCAGGTAAGGAAATCAGCTTTGCCTTGTCTCAAGCTTGTTTTGCCCATGAAGTTTTTTCCCAAAGGCATTTATGTGTGCAGGATGTGATGGTGTGAAGCAGCCTGGCATGAATACCCTGCTCCAAATGTCCAACGTGGGTGGATGTCTCTCCCTCCAGGCTTGGACCTGCAGAGACTGCCCATGAGATGAGGCTGAAGCATGGTGGACAAGAAGCAGCTGGAGAAGATCCTTCTGCTGAGCTACGTGTGCAACGCAGAGGCTGGAGAGCGGGCCGGGGGGCAGCAGGTCCTGCGTGGCCCCAAGGGGCTTTGCCAGGGAGGAGCTTTCCCATTGGCATCCGGCAGTGCCGATCTCATCTCTGCCCTCCAGTATAACGAGCATGTCTGGATGACCTCTCTCTTGGCAGAGTACCAGCAAGGCTTTTGTGAGATGCTCCTGCTCTTCCATCTCTTGGTCGAGAGGGAACATGAGGTCTATTGGCTCTTCCAGTTCTTTCTCCAGAAAACAGTAAGTTTCTGAGTGCTTCTTCCTTGGATCAAACAGTCCAGGTGGTGAAAGTCCATAATTGCTCCTGGCCTGATGTCCTCCCACCCTGGGGGAAACAACCAGCTACAGCCTTCAGCTACCCTCTGGCCCCGACCAGGCATGGTCCCTCCATGAGCATCAGTTTGGGATTGCCCTCATCCAACTTGCCCAGGCAGTGCTGATCCCTGCAGGGGATGGAACTGTAGTAAAGGGGTCGAATCCTCTGTTATTGGGGCTTTGGGCTTTGTGCCTATGGACAAGCAGGGCCACGGGAGCTTTCCCTGCCCTGGGTTCCTGCTTTCCGTGTCTCCCAGGAGCACAGCTGTGTGATGAACATAGGTGTGGGGAAGAGTTTCATCATGCTGAAGATCTCGGTTGCATTTATGGTTACCACCTTTGCAAAACACCTGGGTGAGTCCCAAGCCTCCTCAGCACCCCCACAGATCCAGCAGAAAACAACCCCATAGATCCAGCAGTATCATTTAGAGAGGATGCCAGCAAAGGAGAGTAAATATTTGAACAGCGACTGGTGTCACCTAAACCTGCTAAATATGCTGAGGACATGGGTCAGGGCCACGGAGCAGGGGTTACACATCTTGGGTCTCCTGAGATGGCCCTGTGGCGAGACTCTGGAAGACCTTAGACCTTTGCACTTGCTCTTCTGAATTTATCTCCTTTACTCTGTGAGCTGCATGAAGAAGGAGCTGAAGCTGCAGCCGTTGAGCTCCCCCGAGCTGTCCTTCCACAGGCCAGCCCTTCTCATGTCCTGCTGATGTTGCTTGGGCAGAAAATGTTCCCTCTCCTCCAGGTTTAACAGCCTGATTTTCTCTGGCCAGGTTGGCTTTTACCTCCCATCCCAATGGCTCACAACTGCTCCTGTTTGCCCTTAAAATACAGCATCATCTCTGCCCCGCGGTTTGCTTTTCTCATCTTTCAGAAGGAAAAGGCCTGCAAGTTATTCACTTGCTAGTCCCCTGCTTTTGCTTCTCCTTCCAGCGAGTGTTCAAGTCCTTCGATGATGTCTGGAGGCTGTGGGAGGTGAGTAGGTGAGTGTGTGTTAAGATCCCATCCTTGGTCGCCCCTACCTGTCCTGCATCTGCCCAGGTACCTGGAGCATCGTGCATCCGTCTGCCCAGGCACCCCAAGCATCCAGCATCCCTCCAGCCAGCCCCATCCATTCGCAACTCCTGGTCCACATGAAGGAGAGAGGTCTCTCTCCTTGCAGCTCATCCCTCAGCCCCACTCCCCCGGTAGCTTTGATTATCTCAATTAATATTTGTACAGACTCTTTCTCCGCGCTCGCCCATCTCGATGAAGCCCGTGCAGCAAGTGTTTGTTCTCACTATCCTCTGGCTGATGGGGGGTCTCTTCAGAAGCATCTGTGGCTCAGGAGGTCCCTGAACCGTAAATTGCTTTTTTTTAAAGGAAAACATAAAAAAAAAAGCAGAAACCAGGGATAGTAATTGTATCATTACATGGAAAAGCTTGAGAAATGGAAAGCTTTATAATGAAGCCTTGTAAAACTACAGCTGAAAAAAGGGGGGGGGGGGCCCAAACCTACCTGTGTGCATGGGCTGTGTCTGTTCCTCTGACCATTGCGGTCTGTCCCAGGTCTGTAATACCCTCACCCATAACTCAGGGGATAGATTTGGGGTCTTCTGAGAAGGAACATCAAGGAATTTGGGTTGCTGCTTTATTTATTCTGTAGCTTATCAGGGAGTTTAACTCGTATTTGAGGGTCTGGTTATGTGGGTTTGGAGATTTTGCCTGCAGGCTTCCCCTGATGTTAACTCCCTCTGTGCCCCTCTCCCATCTGCCCCCCCAGGTTTTCCTGATGGGGAAGCCCTGCCGAAATTCCCAGGTCCTCGTGGCCTTGGTGGTGCGGGAGCACGTCCTGCGGGAGAACAGGAGCAGGAACAACATCCTGATGGTGAGCAGCAGGAGTGGGAAAGGAAAAAAAACGGGGGAAAAAAAGGGAAAAGCCCTCCTCCTTCGCATTGCAAAGAGCTGGAAGGGCTGATCTTCCCCAGCACCGGACAAGTTCACGACGAAATAAACAAGTATGAGGAGGAATTTTGCTCCTGAAACGGAGCATGGTGATGTACTGAACTGTGACTGTTGCTTCAGAGGGGGAGATATTCATCTCAGAGAGGAGCTCCATGTGCTCCCCATGTCTCAACCCCCTGGCTTGTCCTCACCTGGGTACCCCGTCCTACGTGATGCTGGGCAGTATCTCCCAGAGCCCTCCTGCTTTTTCTGTCTTCTTGTGGTCAGAGAGGTCATGCCAGCACCAAGGATGTGGGGAACAGATAAATAGATCCCAAACTGCTAAGAATTATCACCCTTTTTTTTTTTTTTTTCCCCACAGATGGGGAAACTGAGGCAAGCAGCCACCGTGGACCTTACTGTGGAGCAAGGAAGGGTTGGACTTTGTCATCTCCCCAGACAGGCGAAAACCACCGAAGGGCCATAAATCTCCATGAGGGTTAAAGAAGAAGAAGCAAGAGACTCCAGCTAGCGTGAGGAATTCATTCATCCTCAGCCAGGCTAGCAGGTGGACCAGAAAATCTGCCGATATATTCAAGGTCCTAATAAGTTTGGGAGCATCCAGTGGCTGGTCATGTGGAGCCACTGCCACCACTGAACAGCTTTTATCACTCCAGACACTTCTGCTGACACGAGCGATTTGTTTTGCAAGGGATGGTCCCTGGGCAGGGATCAGGGGAAGGCTGAGCTAATGCTGCCTGACATACTTCGTTTAGGAGATAAGACGAGGTGGGGAGGAGGAGAGGAAAGCTGAGAAAGCCTCTGGGGAGGAAAGCCCTCCCGTGCTGGGAAGGGCAGTGCAAGGGCATTGGGATGCCAGTGGTACCCAAAGCCCAGCATCCTGGTCCAGGCCGACCGGGATGCTAAAAGTAGTGGTTCCCACACTCTGGCAAGGAAAAGCTGGCAGAGTTGAGGGTGTTTCATTATTATTTTGTTGGCCTGGGACATCTTAAAAGACAGAGCATGATGACAAAGCATAGACGTCCCTCTCCATCTTCATGAGACATCGAAGCATGTTTATCCCTATATATTTTAAGCCAAACATTGCTCTCCAGCTGAAACAGGAGAGATTTTTAATGCTTCCTATTTTAGATGGACAGGGCATTCATTAGGGCAAAAATTGTCTTGCAGAGGGAATTCATTGCTTGCTGTGAGGGTGAGAGGGGATGGGAAAGGCTGAGCAATGCAGTCATGTCAGTGCTGGCTTAGCTTGTGATGGCGCTTCTGCAAAATGAGGGACGAAAGGTGATCCCTGCAAAAATTCAGAGCAAATCGACATGTATTTATTTACTCAATTCATTTCACCCAGTAGCTAAAATCTGGGAAGAACTCAGCCTTGTTTTCCTAAATGTCATTGTAGAGGAGGAGGGCTGGCCGTGCCTGCCTCAGCATCTCCATCCAGCTCCCCATCTCAGCTTGGGGGGTGGTTTGAATACCTGGGAGCCTGCGGGGTCCCTGTCCCCTTTTGCCACCTGATAACCTGGCAAAACCCCTTCTCCTTTGCAAGCAGTCACGTTTTCGACTGTGACGGCAGCCCCAGCAGCAGCAGAAAGGGGAGGATTCATCCTGCTTCACTTGCCATAAGGTACCCAGAGGTACCTGCTGGATCCTAGTGACGATGCCATAGGCGCCAGCTCCCAGTTTATCCTGAACCAACCAAGGGATTGTTCCACAGTGAATTTGTTAGGATTAATTACACCGCGTCCCTGCCGAGATTTTTGACAAGTTTATGCTTCCCAAGCCTCACTACTTCGCTTTCTCCTCCTCCTCTTTCCTTTCCATTTCAAAGCACGTTGCATGCAGCAGGATTTGTTTTTGGGGTATTTTTTTTCCCCCTGTAATGCTGGTGAGGAGGAATGAGGAGCAGGGTGGGCAGCAGCTCCATCGTGGGGGATGTCACCCCAAGCTGGGGGAATGAGTCCCTGGGGAATTGCCCTTCCCTGGGCAAAGCTTCAGCTCCTGTATTGGGCTCAAGAGGTTGATTTTCCATAGACAACGCTGCCTCTGGTTTCACCAGGAGGGTGGGAAGGTGGAACCCACTGGAGATGGTGGTGGAACCCAGTGCACAAACATGGAGCTGGTGTTTGGTGGCTCTTTTTTTGCTGCAGAAGCAAATTCCCTCTGCGCTGGGCAGGAGGGGAGGATGCTGCTGGTCCTCTCTCATCTGATCCCTGAGGTGGATGCTGATCCTCTCCTGGTGGCCCTGGCCCTGAGATGAGACTCTCCAGGGTGAAACTGGGTTGTTTTGGGTTGTCCTCATGTCTGTGCTTGCTGTCCCATCCCTGTGCAGCCTCCCAGTGTTGGCAGATGCAAGAGGAGACATCGTTGTGCCTGGAGAGGAGGCAGCAAAGCCTGAGCTGGAGCTGGGGACTCGGGGTGGGGGGAGATCAAAAACATCTTAGCAGCAGGTTTTTCTCCAGCCCTGAGAGGCATTTAAATGTTCATGCACTGCAAGTGATTGACTGTGTTCATGCAGCAATGGAGAAATAGCTGCCTTGATTTCCCTGGGGCCGCAGCAGCGAGGAGCCCATGTGCCATGGGGGAGTACCCACAGCCGGAGCGGGATGGAAGGCAAGGAGCATGATGGCATGGATGGGGTTTGTGGTTGGAGAAGGTCATGGTGGTGCTTTCCTCCAGTATGAGAAGGGGCAGACAGATTGCTCCGGGAAAGCCCCAAGACCCAGTGGGCTCTGCAGCATGGGTAATGAGGTGCTGGCCACATTTTGGGGTGATTTGCCATCGTTGAGGGCAGTTCAGCATCCGGACAAACACAGCACCAAAGCGGGAGCTTTCAGCTGGTAGAAGCGTTATCCCAGGTCCGGGATGCTCACAACCTGTCTCCTTGCCAGAAGTTTGCTGCTCAAACACAGGCTCCATACCTTCATTTTCTTGCTCTGGATTATATTTTTTCCCCCATTGTATCCGTTATCTAGCTATCCCCACTCCTCTCTCTGCAAGGCTTGCCTTTCTTAACCTGAATAAAGTGATTTCTGCATCTGCCTGGTCCATGATGGACCCACATTGTCCTGGCTGCCCGCAGCATCCCTCCCAGCAAACCCCAGCTCATCTTTCTAGCTGTTTCAAACCTCTCTCTGCTGGCCTCATTGGATGCTTCTGGGTATTTAGCAGAGTATAAATTGCTTTTATCAAAATGAAGCCAGCTTTGGGCTTGCAGCAGAAATTCCCCAACCTCCTAGGTTGTTTTTTTTTTTTTCTCTGCAGGATTAACAAGGTTAGTCAATGAGCATGAGCTGATTTGGGGTTGATGCTATTCTGGGCTGGGTTTAGATGCCGCGGCACGGGTGGATGTGTGGCTTCAAGGCGTCAAGCAGCTTTTGCAGGATAAATGAGAGCATATTGATAATCAGCCTTGTACCAGCTGGGAGCTAACCCTGCTAAATGGTTTAAAAGAGTTTTGCTTGCAGAAGGCCTCTTTGTGGGGTGCCGTTGTTTTTGGGGAGGGGGTGGCTTTCTCTGGGTCCCCTGCCTGCTCCCAGTGCAGGTAACAGGAGCCACAAATTCATGTCTCTTTGCACCTGAGACTTACTCTTCCCCACAGTGACAAAACACCTCCGTCCAGCAATTGCTCATGCTTGACCTCTGCATCTTCAGGGCTGTGTTGGATGCTGCTGGGGACCAGTTTGCACCAGTTCACTCCACACAGCCTTTTGCAGTGCAAAACATCTGCTTACAAACCATCCCTCTGTTGCCATAGGACCTGGGGATGAGCCACCCCTCCTGTAGACGGACACTGCGATGGGGCTAAACCATCCTTCCCAGCTTCTCATCATCCATTATTTTATTCCCTGCTCCTTAATGAGGGGCAGGGCTGTCATGGGAGAGCTTGGGGGGCATCAAATACAGGGGTTGGCTTGGTTCCTTCTCTCCAGGTGTGACACCATGTCTATGGTCAGGCTCAGCCCATCCCTGTGCACAGAAATGGGTCCCTGGGATGAGATGGGATGGGATGGGATGCGATGATGAGATGAGATGAGATGAGAGTGGCTGAGGGTGCTTAGCACCCAGAGAGGGGGTGCGGGTGAAGGGACAGGATGGATGCTATGTTCTTTTCCCTCTGGGACAACTCAAGGTGTCCACATGTCCCCTTTTCCTTCCCCTCTCTTTTCCACAGGGAGGGAAACTGAGGCACGGCGGGAGCAAGTGCCCTTCAGCTTTCAGTTCCTTCCTCCAAGACCAGTGAGGCCAACTGGAAAGTCTGGGAGCTGCTGGGACTATTTCAAAGGGGAACAGGGGACATCTGGAAGAATTGGGCTTTACTTCAGCTCTCCAGGGATGAACGGCTGGAGGAAAGGTCTCCTCCATGGGGCAAAGATGCGGCAGCTCCCAAGAGGTGTGGGGAGAAGGATTTGGGGTTGCTGGATAAAAAAAGGTGCTCGTTCCCCCCCAGCAAGACCCCAAAACTGTTGTGGTTTGGGTTTTTTTAGCTCCCATTTCCCAATTCCTTCTCCACACACACCCAGATCCGGAGCTGCTGCTTCCATTTCCTCACCAGCAACAAAGCAAATAAGTAGATTTATATGAAATTTCTACCTCTCCCCAACCCAAAAGCCAATTTCTCTTTTTTCCCCCAGACAGTTCTTGTCACTTTTTCAATTGCTTCTAATGGAGATGTCCATCACGGAGCGCGCCGGCAAGGACATTAACCCAGATATGATTCCAAGCAGGAAGGGATGCATTAATGACCATTTAAACCTGTGTACATAGCTGGTCCAGCCGAAGATGATAGGCTGATTTCTCTTGCTTTCTTGACAGATGAATTTTTTTTCCTTCTCTTTTAAACCCAGCCATGTGCAGGGGTGCCCAGACCAGCTTCAGCCTTGTTTTGGCTGGGGGAGAGGATGAGCATCACAGTGAGATGCATCCAGACCTATAGCGAGACCTCTCACCCCTTCCTCCAGGAAAGATTTCATCCTGCAGATCTTCTGCAGCAAATATTAAGGAAAAAAAAGCGGTTCTTCCTAGCTGGGAATGGCAAAAAGGAGCTGGGTTTGGGGTTTTGCGGGTAAAACCAGGGCTAACCCACACTGAGCATCCCTCCAGCCTTGACTGGAGCAGAAAACCTTCTTTTAAGAGTAAGTGCTGAGGTCCTAATGTTGCATTATATAGCATAAAGCAGAGTAATACTCAACCAATTACGCTAATGCTGCTTATTTGCTCTTGTTACAGAGAGTAATTGCTCACCCAGAAGCTATTAAATTAGATAAGAGCAGAACAAACAAAACGATTCATTTTATTCACTATATATTTATACACCTACCACTCCAGAGCGTAAGCAGCCACCACTCTCTGGGTGTTAGCTATTCCACTTGTGAGCCAAAGACATTTGTCACGGCTGTGGGTGGTGTTTCTCCTTTTAAAGCAGCTGTAGGAAAGACATGGGACGTGTTGGGGTTTATTTATCCTCCCTGCCATTGGCTCAGGTTCCCGCTGGTGGTTTTGGGGCATCTCCCAGGCAAGGGGGGAAACTGAGGCATGGCAAAGCATGGCCACAACCCCACTGTTGACTATGTCTGGTGAATTAAATGAGGGGTTTGGGGACCCCATTGCAAGCACGCGCTGTCCTGGCAAAAGAAGACCATGAAGAAGAAGAGAGTGGTGGGAGGAGGTTCATTGCTCCTGGTGTGGGGAGGTGGCTGTAGCATCCCTACCAGCTGATGCGAGGGTCCTTTGGGGTGAGCAAGGGCTGGGTTTGGGGGATCTGAGACCCCCTCCAGTTCCCAACTGTGCTGTAGCTGGGACAGCTGGGGCTGGGAGAGCTGGGGCTGGGAGACAGCTTTGCCCTGTCTCTACCCTGCTCAGGATACCCTAGCTCCTGCTCCCTGTTTGCAGCAGCCCAGGGGTGGGATGAAGCCATGGTGAAGCAGCTGGTCCACCTCGCAGTGAGCATCGCATCCTCCTCCTCGGGGTCCCACAGGAGGGATCAGGCACGGGGGGCTGCAGTACCCTAACGAGGGTCTGCTTGTTAAACTGGCTCATTTAACCAGTGTTACTGCTGAGAAGGAGATGCTCAGGGTCCTCAAGCTGGTGATGTTTCTAAATGTGCTGCTGCACCCATGGAGGGGCTGGGGGTGCCTGGGGAGCATCCGTGGGGGGGTCTGCACCCCCCAGGAGCCAGCCAGTATCACCCCCCGGAGCAACGTGGTGAAATTCAGCTGCTTTATTTAGGTTATAGACACATCCTATAAATAATCCACTCCAGAGAAGTCTGCTGCAAACAACATACTTTAAAAAACATGTTATTATCCACTCTGCCTCCCTAATTAATTCCATCTCCTGCCATCCATGAGCGAAGCCCGCAGGGTGCCCAGCATGTGTGCTGGGCTGGGACCGCTGGGGGGGGCTGAGACCCCCGGCCAATGCTGCGGGGATGGGTGAGACAGTGGCGGAGGGTGGTTTTTAGGCTGCCGAGGCTGCCATCTGCCGATGCCGGAACAGCCAAGCCACCTCAGGTCACCCCTTCTGGGCAGGGAAACCCTTGATGCTTGCATTAAGATTTAATAAAAAAAAAAGACTTTGCCCATGGGAATAGTGGGTTTGTGTTATTTTAGGGTGTTATTTGGCTGTTGGGGATAATGGGCAGAGCCAGGGAGGGCTGGCCTTCAGCTGAGCACTGCTGGGGTTGTTCAGTCCCTGGGTGCTGCCACACTGGATATGATTAATAATTATGGTGCCTTGGTGGAGGGGAATGGGTGGTGATGGTGGAAATGTTTGGGTTTACCTTGTGGAAATCAACAGAGCGATGTTGTGAAGGTAGAAAACCTCCCCTAGGGCTCTGCTGGCAGGTTGTAATTGGGGTGCTACTCCTGCACAGCTGTGTGCAGGCAGCCCTGCCAGACCCAATGGTGCACCCATAGCTGCTTCGGTGCCTCCAGGTGGGAAGATGTCAGAGAAAACCTCTCCCCTGGCTTCCCAAAGAAATCTTTAGTGCCTTTTTTTTGCTGATGGATGCTCCTGAGCCTCTGCCCACCTTGTGCAGAGCACGTCTCTCCCTGGGGCTGCTGGGTGAAGATCTCCTCTGCCCATGAATCTAACCCAGCTGCAACCATGGGAGCACAGGAAGGCTGGAAGGCAAGGAGTCCAGAGCTGCTGAGGGTGATGTCCTTGGTGATGTCCACCCCATCTCCCCTGTCTGGGGTAAGTGCTGACCCCCAGCAAGGGCTGGCTTGCACTTGGGGACCGTGATGGTGGCCAGGCTCAGGAGATCAGAGGACAATGCCCTTTGGGAAGGCTTGCAAAGGTGGAAAGCTTCATGGACTTTACTCTCACCTCGAGGAACATGATGGATTTTCCCAGCTTAGCTAAGAGCCAGGTTGGGTTGCAAAGTATTAAAACAATCCAAACGGGCTGGAAACCTGAGGCAGGAGTTTTGGGGAGATAAGGGAGGGAACATTCCTCATGCAGAACCACTGAGATTAGGGTGATGACAACTTTATTCAATTTATAAGAGCTAAGAGAAACCTCTGGCGAAACATAGGCACTCCTGCACGTGTGTTGGGAGCGGGCAGCCACGCAGATTAAAAGGATGCTTCTCCCAGTCACCTTCAATGTCCCCGATGGGTGGTCCTACTCTGAAGGCTAATTTGAGCTACCAAGACAGGTCTCAGAAGCTGTGTTTCTCCTCCGTTGGCTTTGGCTAAAACCCTGCCACTCTGGATGGGATGCTCAGCTTGGGTTGGGCTGGGACCAGGAGCCAGGAATTTGGGTGAAGCCATGGGTCCTGCCAGCTTCATCTGCCTGTGGATGTCCCTGTGGGCTGGATGCTGAGGCACAGCATCTCCTGGGGACAGTGGGTTTCTCACACTTTGGGAAAAGAAACCCCCTGGATTCGCATCCCAAGCTGCGCTTGGCTATAAAAAACTGGGAGGCGACGTTATTGATGAACTTTCCTGACATCTCTGATGATGCCGGCACACAACCAGGGGTGTGAATCAGAAGCAAGTTAATTATAGGCTCTGTTAAGAACATGCAGGGAAAAGAAAATCACCTTTAATTGCTAAATATGATAGAGGAATGTCAGCGTAGAAAGCAAGGAACGTTGCAAGGGTTCAAAAATACTGGGAAACTATAAAGCAAGTTAGGGGAGCACGTGTTTGGAGAAGGACCACCATCCCTTGCAGACCCTCCTCAGCCTTCTCTGGGTCAAGTGTGGGGTGGGGAAGGAGCTGGCTGAGCCCAGGCAAGGTGGTAGCAGGGCTGGGACCTCCCTGCTCCATCCCATAGGTTTCTCCAAGTAATTGGTCTTGAATTTTGCATTATTTGTGGTGTTGCCCAGGTTGGGGAGAAAGGAGGAGAGGAGCCATCTTACCCCAAGCTTGATTTTCAGTTTTATTACCCCAGATCATATTTTTTTTTCCCCTCTTTTCTTGCCTTTCTGCCTCAAGACAGGCTCTAGGAAGGAAAGAGCATGCACAACCCTCGTTCGGCTTTGGAGCTCCTTTTCCACGGGATGCCATCACCCAACAAATTCATGGAGGAAAAAGACTTTTAGGGACAAAACGATCCAAAAAATCCCTCTGCCACTAACTGCTGGAGGATATATAGCATCACTTCATGTTCCCTCTTCTCCTATACCTGCCCTGCGAAACCAGGAATATAAAGCTTAGGGGGATTTTTGTGGGGCAGCGGCATTTGGCAGGTTCAATGGCTGGGGCTGCAGCTGGGATGACAAATCTGCCTTTCCCTGGCTTGGAAATTACCCCATGCTTAAAATCAAGAAACGGATGGTTGAACGGGGGATTTTGAAGGCATCAGTTGTAGCAGCTGACCTGCATGGCTGTTGGCAGCTGGCAGAGAAGAAGTTAAGGGCTTGTTTACACCCAGCTGGTGAGTATTTCAATGGAGATGCAGAGATAAAAGTAAGAAAGTGTCTTCCATTTAGGCTGGCGGATAAATGAAGTTTCAAACACATTCCCCTGCTGAAAGCACTTACCAGCTCTGGCTGGAGAGTTCGGACGAGTTATGTGGAGGAGGATGCTTACCAGGTTTCCTTGACTGCCAGCTCCTCCATCTGCTGATGGATGCCAAAATGCCGGGTGGGATTGCTCAGGTCCCAGTGTGAGTGTACCCTGCGCCAGCCAGGGGAAAGTCCCTCATGCCTCAGTTTCCCTTCCCAGTAGCCCAGGGCAGGAGGGAGGTAAATGCAGGGCCACCCACCCAGGCACAGGGGTGAAGGGATGGAACAGGAGACATCCTGGCTCCCCTGTGGTCCATCCTGAAGGATGGCTGAGGCCTGGCACACTCATAGCATGCAAGGTCTCTCAGCTGCCTCCCCGTGCAACTTTCCCAGCAATCAGAGGGACGTGGAGAACAGTCATTTTGATTATTTCCTTTTAATCTTGATTATTTTTTATAATTTTTCCTTTTTTTTTTGTCTGGGGAGAGCAGAGCTGTTGGATCACAGGAAAAGGAGGCGATTCCTCTGCAGCGGCGGCGGAAGCACGTTTCCTTGTCCAGTGAGGCTGCAGCATCTCTAAGTTTGGCTGATTTTGGGGAAAAATTAATAGCAAGAGAGTGGGTCTGGCAGGGAGATGTGGCTGTCCTTGTCCTCTATCACCAGCTTAGCTGGGAGGCCTTGGTCCCATCCACTCGTCCCCGTAGCACAGGGCTTGAAGAGATGRGGGATGCTGACCTTGCTCCTGGGGCTTGGTGGTCCTTGGTACAGTGGGAACTGGAGAAAAGAGGAGGATTTCTGCCATAAACTGTTAATAATTGCTTGTGGGAAAAGTCTGCCATTCCCCAAAACAACCTGTTTTGGGGCAAGAAAGCAGAGATTCAAGTTCAGTTAAATTCCCCTTTTTCTCCCCCACACTTTCCCTCACCTGGCTGTCTTGAAAAATCAAATCAGTCCTGGAAAATCCATATCAAAAAGGAGGCAGGAAAATCCTGGGAATGAGCTTTTGGGTAAGTTTGATGTGGCTGGAGCCAGAGGAGCCTTTGTGCCACCGTGCCGCATGGTGACCACGTGTCCCTGTTAATTCAATAAGGTGACACCCAATTACTCACATGACTGGTTATCCCAAATTGCCTAAAAATAATAGTAATAGAAAACTAGTCTTTAGGTAATTAAGTTGCTAAGTAATTTAGTCACTTGGGAATTAAAAGAATTCACGGTATTGGTAATTATTTCTGTAAAGGGAAAGCAGAATGGACAGGTTGAGGGGTTAACTTGAAATTTGGGGTTTGAGCCCAGCGGGGAGAGATGGAGGCACCAAAGTTGTGCTGGGAGCTTGCCCCAGGCCAGCACTGCCTCAGTTTCCCCAGCACCGTGGCTTTGCCTTGCCCTCTTTTTGGGAGCTACCCTGCGATGCCCCCAGCTCTGGTGCTGGATATGGGCACCCGCATCCACCCCCATGGGATCCTAATAAAAAGAAGGGGGGAGAAAATGGTTCAGGGGGTCCAGCCCCTCTGCCCCCTTCTCCCACCCCACCTCGGGAAGGGGTTTCTGTGGGGCTGGGGTGGGAGAAGCCACTGCAGGGGTGGCTGTCCACGCCACTGTCACCCCAGGCATGGTGGCACTGCAAGCATGGGCTGCTGGCACCATCTAGTGGGAGTGGGACCCCCGATACAGTGGGACATGGCCTCTCGTGTCACATCTTGGTGGCCCAGGGTCCCGCTTTGGGACAGATGCCCTCTGGCCACCTCCTGCCTGCATCCTCTCTGGGGATGCTGAACGCTCGTGGGGACAGTGGGGATGCGGGGTGAGACCCTGCCTGTCCTTAACCATCCCCGTTAAGGGTTGTGGGGCTGGTAGCCTGTCCCCTCGGCCACCGCGTCCCGGTGGCATCTCATGGCCTGTGGAGCGGGACGGGGTACGGAGCCACGCGGGACCCCCACCCTTGAACCAAACCTATAGGGACCCCCCCCATCATACCTCCATCCCCCTCCTGCCCCACACCGGGGTGGGGGTAACCCTGTCCCTGCTGCATGTCCCCCCCCTACATCACACCAAGTCCTACCCCTCCCCAAAATCCTGGCTGTGTGCAGGGCTGGGGCGGTGCAGAGGGGAGCGTCCCACAGCCAGCCCCCCGTGTGCCCGTCCCCACTCAGGACAGGCAGCTGTGGGGCGGTGGGGATGTGGGAGGAGGAGGTTAGGCCAGGCTTTCCTTCCTGGCCAGCGCCGCGCTGCCTATTACATCAACTCTGGTATTTCCAGTCCCTGCGGGGAGAAGGGAGGAGCACGGGCGGGAGCAGGGGGAGCAAGGAAAAGCAAAGAAATATTGGGGGATGCAGGGAATTGAGGGGTCCCACGGGGGGGATTCAGGCCCTCCGGTAAGGCCCGGTGCTGGGATCCCCCGTGGTCAGGCTGGCCTTGGCCCCTGGCCACATCCTGGCTCCATCCCCGGCTTCAGGGCTGGGAACGAAAGTGGCAGGAGGGTGGGAAAAGGGGAAAAGGAAAAATCTACACGTGGAAAACACACGTCCCTATGGCTGGGACTTAAAGCAACAGGAAAGTGCCAGGTGGCAGAAGGGCAGCTCCAGGGACAGGGGGGTGGCAGGGGTTGGGGTGTCCGCTCTGGCTTTTGGGGTGGTGCCTCAGTTTCCCCAGGGTGGAAGATGGAGGGAAGGATGCTGTGATGCTTTTTCCCAGCCCCATTTCTGCCCCAAAATATGCCCCTATGGATGCCAGGCTGGGGTTGTGGGGCTGTAAAAAGGTGGGGGGGATTCAGGGGGTCCCCAGGGAGGATGAGGCGGCGAGGCCCTGGTGCTCTGTTTGCACAGGCCCTTCATTCGGTGATGCGGAGGAGCGAGCCAGGATGATGGTCCCTGTGTGGTGGTGGACTTGGGGTTTGCACGGGCCAGATCCAGCTGGCAGCAGGGTTGGGGACCCCCCAGATTTGCTCCTCAGGTCCCCCCTTTTTGTTTAATATTTCCAGCCCCGAGTAACCAACCAGTGTCTGGTATTATTCCTCCCTGGACCTTGTTAAAAACGTTTTGTGCAGGATCCGTCCTCATTTCGGATACAATATCAAGGGAAAAAAACCCCAAATTGTCACAAAGAAACCAGTTCTGGGGGAAAGATCAGGTTTTTTGGCACAGTTTCCCCTTTGAAACCTATCAAAAGCTTTTGTGAGGGAGTGAAGGTGCTTGTCCAGGCCCTCACCCTGGTATCAGGCCTCCACATGGGACAGTCGCCGGTGTGAATTTGGGTCCCTTTGGGGGAAAACGGGGTCCTTCTGAGCAGTGGTGTGGGGCAGCATTGCCTCGTGTTGCCCCGTCAATGCTTTCCACAAGCCCGACGCCTATTTCGAGGCCATTGTATAACACCAAAACCCACAGAATTCACCCCAAATATTGAAGGTGTGCATCATGCCAGGGTTAAAAAAAGTGTAAAACCCCAAAATTTCAGCTTTTTATCCCGAGTGAATGCATTTTGCGTGCAGCCAGCACCCTGCAGCCCTTCCTCCCGGCTCCTGGAGGGCAGGATCCGTGCCGGAGGCGGTTCCTAGGACCCGGCGGCGCCGCTCCCCCCCACCGCTCCCGCTCCCGCTCCCGCTTCCCTCCCCGCCGCCGCTGCCGCCGCCGCCGCCGCCGCCGGGGAGCGCGGCCGCTCCGCCCGCCCCGGGAGCCGCTCCGCCGGGGCTGGGCGGCGGGCGCTGGGGGAAGCCGCCGCGGGGCCGGGGGCCGGCGGCAACCGCTAACGGGATGGCGCGGCGGGGAGCTTGGGGGTTGTGGGCAGCGCTGGGTTGCGGGCTCTGCCTGCTGGCGGGCGGGCAGGAGCAGGCAGGCGGCGGGCAGCCTTGGAGGCAGCTGATCCAATGGGAGAACAACGGCCGCGTTTACAGCTTGCTCAATACCGGCGCCGAGTACGTACCGGCGGGGCAAGAGAGACCCGGAGGGAACCGGTTGTTGTTGGCGGGAGCAATGACCGGAGGAACGGGCAGCGTCCGGCGGCAGGCACCGGCGGTACCGCCGCGGCCGGGCTCTGAGACGGTGCGGGGGCAGACGCGGCACCCCTTCGGTTTCGGGCAGGTGCCCGAAAATTGGCGTGAGGGACCGGTGGGCGACAGTACCGCTTCGCAACGGGTACGGCCCGCCAGCCGCTCGCGCCAACCTTCCTCCTCTTCCTCATCCTCATCCTCATCCTTCGCCTATGCCTCCATCGGGCAGCCGGCGTACCCCCAATTCCCCTTTGCCCCCCAATACGAGCCCTATGAGGCACCCCGGGCGTACGACGAGGCGTACACCTATTACCGCAGCACTGGCGGGGCAGCCGTGGCTTCGGCGGCGGCGGGCGCCAGTGTGGTGTACCCCTTCCAACCCCGGGCACGCTACGAGGACTATGGGGAGGAGCAGAGCCCCTATAGGGCCCAGGGTTACTACCCGGCAGCCGAACGCCCCTACGTGCCTTCTGCCCCCCAACCAGTTGATGGGCTGGACCGCCGGTACTCCCATAGCTTGTATCACGATGTGGGGGGCTCACCAGAGCAGGGCGGCCCAGACTCATATGCCAACCAGCAACCTGCCGGCCACGGCATCGCATCGGCCGATAACCTGCAGGCTCCTGCCGGGACAGGGTACGGGGGCCAGTACCCACCCTACGAGCCACAGCCGCCTTTTCGGGCGCTGGAGCCTTATGGCGTTCCTCGCCCCGAGTCCTACCTGCCTGCCAGGAGCCCTGAAATGCCACAAGCCGTCCCTGATAGCCAAGCCCGGGTCAGCGTGGGCAGCGTCTACAGGCCCAGCCACGGCGGACGGGGTGAGTCTGGGGGGGACCCTGGGGCGGGTGGCAGCTCCCCGGGGTGGGATGGTGCCCAGGGTGCTTCATCACTCGGGGAGAAGGCATCCCCAAGGGCAGAACCCTCTGCACCCATGTCTGGTGCCAGTCACCTTCCAAGGATGCTGCCCCAGTGCTATGGGGACAAATGTGGCCAAGGGGCCACTGAGGGGCTGGGGCTGTTGGAGACCCTACATGTTTTGGGAATGATGTTTGAGGCGGTGAAAAACGGGGAGGAAAGGGAAGGGGTGCGTAGGGGCAAGTCCCAGCAGGGTCTGGGCTTGGGGTGCATCTGTGCCATGTCCCAGGTCATCCCGTACTCGTGGGGTGGGTCTGTGCCATGTCCCAGGTCATTCCACCTTCATGGGGTGGGTCTGTGCTGTGAGATGGGGGCACACTGCACTCGATGGGGGGTTATGTGCCATGTCCCAGGTCATCTGGCATTTGTGGGGTGATTCTGTGCTGCATCCCGGATCATCTTACACTCGTGGGGTGGGTCTGTGCCGTGTCCCAGGTCATCCCATGCTGTGGGGGGGGTCTGCGCTGTGGGATGGGGGGACACTGTGCTCGAGGTGGGGTTATGTGCTGTGTTCCAGGTCATCCCGCATTTGTGGGGTGGGTCTGTGCCATGTCCCAGGCCATCCTGCCTGCATGGGGTGGCCGTATGCCACGTCCCAGGTCATCCTGCATCCGTGGGGTGGCTGTGTGCCGTGGGCTGGGGGCATGCCGTGCTCCTGGGGTAGGACAGTGCCGTGTCCCAGGTCATTCTGGTTGTGTGCCCTGTGCCAGGGCAGACTCAGTTCGCAGGGTGGATCTGTGCTGCCTCACCCAGGGCTGATTGCCCCATCGCCCCCTCGTGCCAGCCGCAGCAGGGGACCAAGGTCGCAGCAGGGACGCCGTCATTTCACGTCCTACTGACCCCGATCCTGATGAAATCCTGTGGCTTTTGGCTGAGGCTTGCCAAGAGTGTTTTTGCTCTGTGGTGAAATTGGAAGCAATGCTGGAGGGCATGAGGAGCAGCAGCCTGGGGGATCTGTTTCCTGCCTGTCCCTTGGGAAACCCATCTCAGCTGGAGCATCCAACCCATCTGACCCCATAACCCATCCAGCCCCATCCCTGGTTTCTGAGAAAATCCCATCCCAGAGGGTTCGTACTGGGGGAAGTGTTCATCCCAGCCCTGCCCCGTTGCGTGCGAGCGAGTAAACACAGTGAGAGCAGCCGGGCTGGGTCAGCCTGAGGTCCAGCCGGCTCCGCCGAAGACGTGTGGGAAAGAGCCTGGGGACAGGGTTTGTGCAGAGAGGATCTTCCTCCAGATCTCTGCCCGCCTTGCTGGGAGCAGCCGCTCCTGCTGGGCGAGGGATGCGGGGGCGAGGGATGCAGGGATGAGGGATGCTGGCGGTCTCATGTCTCTGGGGAGAGATGGCTACCCTGCAGATTACCCAAGGCAACAGAGGGAAATGAGAAGATGCCTGCCAAGCTTATCTTCTCCCTGTTGGCAAAGGCTGTGTCCTTCAAGGATCCCTGGAAGCTGGGCCAGGAGGCGACGGTGCCATGGCTCTGCCAGGGGGATCGGGGTGCCCATGGGTGGGTGGACAACCCTCGTTGGCCAACAAGCCCATCAACGGGACACCCACCTCTCAGTGCAGGAGCCCCCAGGCTCCTTCTTCACATTTTCCTTAATAAATATAAAGAAGGGAATAAAGATCATCTGACCAGCCCAGGGAGGTGGCTCTCTGGGGCCATCCCACTGCCTGGCCTCTCCTCCGGGTCACCTACTGCTCTCTCCAGCAAAGCTTTGTTTGGGGAAAGCTGTCACCTCCCTGGGGGTCACAAAAAAAACTAAACCCAAGCCTGTCACCTGCAGGGCCACCCTTCAGGCAGATTTCTTAATTGGTCAAAACACTTTGTAAAGCCGAATCAGATGTTAATTATGCACATAAGCTCTTTAAGAGCCTCCTAATCGGCTCAGGAATGTGCAGCATTCCAGGCCCCTCGCTGAGGCACCTGGGGGGTTAATTAAGCAATTAGATCCTGCCGGCTTTTATGAGAGGGTTTATAGGGGCTTGCATGAGCATCGTGGATTGTCTGCCTCCCTCCATCCAAACCAGCTGCTGAAGTCACCTTAGAAGATGAGAGTTGAAATGGTTTCCAGATCTAAATCTATAGGTGGCCAGGCCGTGGTGGAGGTGGGAGAGGAACATCTCATGTGGCTTGGTCAAGAGAGGAAGATAGAGGCAGTAGACCAGGCTTTGGCAAGGAGATGGGGAGGAGACACCAAAAGTCTTCATGTCTCCTGCTCATGGCTGCTGCAGAGGACCCAAGTGTCACCCAAGTCTTGCCCAGGGGCTGAATCATCTCGTGCAAAGGAGGTCTTGGCTGGTGAAAGCCAAGCCCATGTGGCATCTAAGCCATGGGGGCAGATAGCCCACACCTCCCTGTGGGGTTCAGCCAAGGTGCCAGTTCCCACTGGGGCTCCCCGTTCTTGACTGACCCCCAGGAGGCATCTCCAGGGGCTTCCTCACCCTGACCCCTCCCTGGACTCCTCCCCTCTGCTTTTCTCCATCTCCAGCAGGGTTTTTCGCCTTGCCCTCATGTGAACAGGTTGCCCAGGGTTGGTTTTTGAATGGGAGCACGTTTTGGAAATCCCATGGGGTGATGGGGATTTTGGTACCTGCTAAGCTTGAGTCATGGTGGCTGTGGTGACACCTGAGGATGCCATCACCCATGGATGGGCCAGGAGATGACAATCTTGCTGGGAAAGTCTCCCTTTTGTGAGCTTGGGGATGGGTTTGGGTTGATTTTGTTGCTATCTTCAGGCATTTAGCAACCAACTGGGGATCCCGAGAAGATTCAGTGGGGCTGCGATGGGGGGATGAAGGGGTGTGTTAGGAGGTGCTGGAGGAGGGATGCTGTGGGATGGGGCTGGGCTGGGCTGGGGAGATGAAGGGGTGTGTCAGAAGGTGCTGGAGGAGAGGTGCTGCAGGGCTGGGATGGGATGGAGGATGGAGTGCGTCAGGAAGTGCTGGAGGAGGGATGCTGTGGGGCTGGGCTGGGCTGAGCTGAAGGGGTGCACCAGGAGGTGCTGGAGGAGGGATGCTGCGGGGATGGGATGGGGGGATGAAGGGGTGCATCTCGGTTGCTCCAGGGTGTCCCCACATCCCTGTCCCACAGCTCACAGCCACCCGCTTTGGTGGTCCCTGCATCTCCAGGGCTGGGACCCTGCACTGCCGGGTACAGGGAGGCGAAGCAGCTGCCCTCTCAGAAAACTGCTGGAGCTGGGATTTTTCGGCTAAGCCCGGCACACCTGCACAAACAGCGCAGCAGAGAGCAGACCTGCCTTTTTTTATTATTCTAATTTTCACAGTGAATAAGAAGGAAATCTTCTCTGGCAGCTCCCCGGGGCAGGCCGAGGGGCGGAGGAGGAAAAACAAACGTTTTCTTGCTGTGGTTGTCCCTTTTCGGAGGCGATAGCGGGGGGCTGCCAGGCCCCCTGACTTGCAGAAGGTGGAAAAGTGCTGGCTCAGCAAAAAGGATCAGGATTTGGCCAGCCCCAGATGGGGACAGTTCAGTGCCCTGCTGTGATAAGGGGACATTTGGAGGGTGATGAGGCCGGATCCTGCCATCCCATTAACCCCAGTGATGCCAGCGCTTGCGGTTTGACCCTTCACTGCCGGGCCTGAGCTGAAAATCAGGTGTGAGACCCTACAATAACAACGGGGCCATTCAGGGCGAGCTCCGTCGTGGGGGGGAAATAAAACTCCCCATTGGTAAAGGAGTCAGGTTTCTTTCTGGAACATCCAAGAATTTATTATAAACAACAGCGGGGAGGAAAAGCTGTTTCATAAATGATGACAAATGTTCCTCTCGCAAGCGGGACAGGGCCCAGGGGTCTTTCTCCATCGCTTTTTTAATTATTAATTTTTTTAAGGGGGGGAAAAAGTCTTTCCAAGCTCTCCCGATTTTCCCCCCCGGCGTGCGCAGCCCCCCTGGGTATTACATCAGCAGCGATGACCAAGCAAGCAGGGCAGGAAACGAGCTCCAATGGAGTGACGTGATCCCTCAAGGGAAGGCAGGCCAAGAAACAAGAAGGCATTGTTCTTTTTGCCCGTGGAAAAAAAGGAAAATAGGGATAAAAAAAAAGGAGGGAAAAAAGGAAACGTGCTGGAAACTGTTGGGTGCAAAGGGAGGAGCTGATGTGGCTGGAGCCCCCTGGTCCCTTGAAAGGGGATGGGAATGAGGGTGAGGGACGGGGATGGGGATCGGGATGAGGATATGGATGAAGATGGGAATGGGGACGGGGATGAGGATGGGGACAGGGACGAGGATGGGGACAGGGACGAGGATGGGGACAGGGATGAGGATGAGGATGGTGATGAGGATGGGGATGGGGACAGGCTGGTGAGCTCGCAGGAAGGAGAAATGCTAAGCAGAGGTTGTTGCGGAGCAGGGCTTGGCTTTGCAGAGGGCTGTGAGAAGGGAAACTGAGGCACGGAGCACCTGGGGAGCATCCCCCCCCATCCTGGTCCTTCTTGAGGGGCAGATGTAAGGATGCTTTCCGGGTTGGTGGTCCCAGAGGAGCCTTTGGGAAGGGGAGGTGTGAAAGGGCGTTGCTGGGGGGGGAAGTGCCGGCTCCAGCTGGGCTCCGTAATACTTTTGGAAAGCGAGGCAGCCCCCCCCCGTCCCTGCGGCTGTCTGTCTGTCTGTCTGTCTGCAGCTTGCTTCAGCTTGGCCCCAAGCGCAGGTCAACATCAGGAATTAAAGGAGAGGAAGGATAACCGCGTGGGGGGCCTGGGGTTAGCAGAGCCGCCACTTTCACCCCTGTTTTGGGGTGAAAAACGGGAAACAGGGCAGGAAATAGGGACCTGCCTTTTTGGGGGGTCGTGTCACCCCCTGTCCCTGGCTGCTGCAGGGGTGGGAGGCGGGGGACTCGAGGGGACCCCAATAACCCCTTGCAGGGTGGCCGGGCACTGCGGCCGGCCAGGGCTGGGTGTAATTGCTTCCAAGAGGACGGGTTGAGCAATCCCGCTGTAGGAAAATGGAGGATTGGGATTTGCCAGCAGGAGCCAGGGGGGAAGGGGAGGGAAAGGGAGGATTTTCCGTCTGCAGCTTAAAATTAAAAAAACGTGGCAGTCACCAAAGCAAACCTTCCCCGTGAGGTCGGGACTGGCTGCTTCAAGGAGGGGACTGCTGCGTCCCCAAGCCCTGTCCCCATCCTCAGGGCTGTCCCCATCCTCCTGGCAGGTCTCCCCGACTTGGTGCCGGACCCCAACTACGTGCAAGCATCCACCTACGTGCAGCGAGCTCATCTGTACTCGCTGCGCTGCGCAGCCGAGGAGAAGTGCCTGGCCAGGTAGGAGCAGCCGTGGGGTGTGGGCTGCGTCCTGGGGCGAGGGGGAGGTGGGGACATGGGGGGAGAGAGGGGGTCCTGGGGTAAGGGGGACCTGGGGGGAGAGAAGGGCATCCTGGGGCTAGGGGGAGATGGGGAGTGGGCAGGCGGGGGTATGGTTGGGGGGGAATGGGGGATGTGCTGGTGGGGGGAGGAGGAGGAGGAGGATAGAGGAGAGGGCAAGGAAAGGGAAAAGGTAAGAGGGACGGGGAGGAGAAGGATGCAAGAGAGAAGGAAAGGGGAAAGGGAAGGGAAGGATAGGGAGGGGGAAGGAGGAGAAGGATGAAGGAGAGGAGAGGAGAAGGAAAGAGGGAAGGGGGAAGGGAAGGGATGTGAAGGGCAAAGGAAGGTGTCTGGTGGGTGCTGCAGGGCAGGGGACCTTCTCTCCTCTCTTTATTCTTTTTCCATCATCTCCTTTTCCACGGAGGAAGCTCTCCATGCAGAGGTGCTTGCTGGAGATTTTCCTCCTCAGGGGTGCCAGGGCTGAGGGGGGCTTCTGTCCCCCGGGGCTGGGGCCGAGGGCAGGGGGGACATTGGCATTGACCTTCCCCAATGTCCCCAGCACCGCCTACACCGCCGAAGCCACCGACTATGACGTGCGGGTGCTCCTGCGGTTTCCCCAGCGGGTGAAGAACCAGGGCACGGCCGACTTTCTGCCCAGCCGGCCCCGGCACAGCTGGGAGTGGCACAGCTGCCACCAGTGAGTGTCCCCACCTCTCCTCCATCAGCCCTCCTTTTCATGGCAGTTTTAAGGCTTTTTTAATGGCATTTCCCTCTTTTTGGGGCTTTGCTTTGAGATCTTTGGCAGGGGGAGGGGTGTCACCTTGCTTTGCCTCTTTGTCCCTAAAGCCACCAAGCTCCAGCAATTAATGTCCCCAAGGAGGGAGCTGGCAAGCTGGTGTGGACCAAGGGTTGATGGGGAGCCCCCAAAATCACATCTGGGGAGGGGACGGTGCCATTTGGGGGGGTCACCCTGACTCAGTCCCCCCACCCCGTCCCCAGGCACTACCACAGCATGGATGAGTTCAGCCACTACGACCTGCTGGATGCCACCACGGGGAGGAAGGTGGCCGAGGGCCACAAGGCCAGCTTCTGCCTGGAGGACACCACCTGCGATTTTGGCAACCTGAAGCGTTACGCCTGCACGGCCCACACCCAGGTGGCTTTGGGGGGGATGCTCGAAGGGCTCCTTGGGGTTCACCACCTGCCCCCAGCACACCCTGAACCCCCTTTTCTCCCCGCAGGGCTTGAGCCCGGGCTGCTACGACACCTACAACGCTGACATCGACTGCCAGTGGATCGATATAACAGACGTGCAGCCAGGGAATTACGTCTTAAAGGTGGCTGGTGTCATTGGGGGAGACTTTTAGGGGCAAACATTACCAATTTGGGGTCGGCTTGGGATCTTCTCAACCATTGGGTTTGGGACCACGCACCTTTTTCGGTGCCATCCCTTTAACATGGGGTTAGGCGCTGCTCGTCCCCCCTCTTACTAATTTTTGGGGGTGTTTTTCCTTCCCTTTCCCCTGTTTTTAGGTTCAAGTGAACCCCAAATACATCGTCCTGGAGTCGGACTTCACCAACAACGTGGTGAGGTGCAACATCCATTACACCGGGCGCTACGTTGCCACGACAAACTGCAAGATTTCCCAGTAAGGAGACCTCCGTCTGTCCTTCCCTTGGCAAAAAAACCCAGAGATGGGGGTCGGACCCAAGTGGTTTAATTCCTTTTTTCCTTCCCTTCATCCGGGTTTTCTGTGCAAGCAACCAAAAGAAAGCTGGATTTGGCCAGTGGTGGAGCTGGGGGTTGGTGTCTCGCTCCCTTTTGGGGTGTTTATATTGAATTTCCTTGTTATTCTGGGGAAGAACGAAGCTAGGTTTCAAAAGAACACCCCCCCCCTTTGAAATAATGTTTTTAAATGTCATCCTAAGCATGTTCCCCAGATCCTGGGATTTTTTTTTTGTCTTCTTTCAGATCTTGATGGGAGCAGGGCCAGAGGGACGTCACCTGCCCCAGCCTCTATCCCCCTCTCGAGAAAGTGCCTGAGCTGGCTCCTCTGTCCCACCGGAGACCTCGGAGCCCATCAGCAGCTCCTTGAGACCCCCCCAGAAAAGACCCCCATTTCTTCACGTTAAAAGGAGGGGAAGCGAGAATGACTCTTTGAAATATTTTTTTATACTTAACTTTTCTTTAACCTTTGGTTTTTTCCATTTCCTAAGGGAAACCGATGCTAAGTTTTAGCTGGAATAAAGGCAGGGGCCCGTAAATGCTGTATAAATTATGTAAATCGCATAATAGCAATAGAGAGCTCTGTAGTCTTTAACCCCTTTGGCATTGTTTTTGGGGGGGTCTCTGGCGATGCCACCTCCCCCCCAGGGGGGAAGAAGACAGCCTGAATTTGGAGGTGCTGCCCTGGCAGGGATGCTCGACCCCTCTTCTCGAGGTGACTGCCGCGCCAGGATGCTCTGGTTATTTTTGGGACCAAAGGTGCTGGAAATCCCGTCACCTTAACGGGGGGCTTGCTCCCTCTGTTCGGCTTTTAAAAATACGGAGGGAGCCCTTAAGATGACTGGAAGTCTTGTTTTATTATTATTAATATTATTAATATTATTATTATTATTTTCACGAGCTTTAAAACCAGAAATCATTAAAACACGTTGCTTTTGAGGGTTCGGTGTTTAACTGAGGCTGCGGTGCCACTGCGACCGCCCACCGAGGGATGTCCCAGGATGTCCTCAGGCCACAAATGGGATGGGGATCTCTCCCACGAGGTGATCTAAGGGAAAGCTGTTGGCTTTTTCATGTTGTCCTTTAATCCGGGATGCTGAGGAGCAAAGGGCACAAGACATGGCGGGGCGGGAAGGATGCACTCCCCAAGACAGCCCAAGGGCTCATGGCTGGGGAGGGGGTGTGGGACACAGCCACCCTCTTGGTGACATCCTTTGTGCTTTGGGAGCCACAGCCCTGCCATCACCTCCTGGCCCCCCTTGCCAGGTCCTGCCCCCCCGCCGTCACCCCCTTCTCCTGTCCCCCATTGCCAGCTCCTGTCCCCCACCCCCAGCCCCTCTCCCCAGCAGCCCCCGCCTCCTGGGTGGCGCAGGGAGGAAACCAGTCCCCGGAGGTTTCATGATGCAGGTGGCTGAGCCAGGGTGCCTGGTGTGCTCCAGCGCGGGAAGAGGC
>JAYKAV010002993.1:163628-210792 GCA_035582835.1 Phoebastria nigripes
GGGACCGAGAGCTGCGTTTGGGGCTGAAAAACCCGGCTCAGTCGCGGGGTTCAGCCGCTCAAAACGACGAGGAAGCGCTGCGCGTTCAGAGCTTGSAAACGGAGCCCAGCGCTGCGTTTCTGGGCCTGAAAACAAGCTGGGGGGCTCTTCCCGGAGCGGCCCCGGCCCGGCCGCCGCTGGTGCCCCGCGCAGCCGCGGGGGCCGCTCCCGGGCGGAGGCCGCTCCCGGGCGGGGCCCGGGCGGCCCCACTCACCGTCGCCGCCGAGGTCCTCCAGGCCGGGGCCGCGGCACGGTCGACCCTGGGCGGGACGGCGGCGGCACCCGGTGCCCCGCCCCGCCGAGCCCCCTCCGTCCCCCGTCCCGGGCCACCTCCCACCAGCTGGGACAGGACCGGAGTAGAGCGGGACGGAAGGAGTCGGGGGGCGGTGCTTAAATAGGCGGTGAGGGGCGGGGCGAAGAGAAATGGGCGGTGCGTGGTGAGGGGCGGGGCATGGCGAGGGGCGGGGCGGAGCCAGCGAGAGGTCCCCTCCCGCAGAGCAGCAGCCGCGCCGGGCCTCAGCCGTGTGCCGCGGCTGTCACTTGTCCCCTTCCAGGAGGGTCCCCGCCAACACGGCTTCCCGAAGGAATTGGGGTCCTTCCCGGGCTGAGCCGGAGCGCCCCGCTCCCTGCTCTGTCCCCCCCCAGGAGCGGTGGGTGGAGGCCGGGGAACACAGCTGGGATTCCTCTAGGGTGAGGGGACTGTCCCCAGTATCACCCATGCGGAGCCAGCGGGGCAACACTGGAACTGAGCCCCAGGGAGGGCTGAAGCCCCGGTGGAGATGTGGGGGACCCCCCCCGGAGCTGGGGGGCTCTGGCACCCCCCCCGGCCATGTGCCGGGGATGGATGCTCCCTCCCTGGCAGTGCACCCAGCCCAGGCATGTCCCCAGGGTGCCACTGCAGAAGGAGCAGCACAGACGTGGTTTTTCCTTCCCAGGCTTTATTCGGCTCTCGCCCCGCGCTCACGCCAAGGCACGGGCGCACCTCCTGCGCCCCACACTGATGGCCAGCACTGCCCCAGCCAGCCCCACACCAGCTGCCACGCAGATCAGCCCCGTCCCCACGTTGGGCACCGCCGTCACCCCACCTGCAAAACCAAGGGAGGCTGTTAGCGCTTGTCACCAGGGCTGTGCCACGGGGCTGCGGCCAGAGGGGACTCACCCTGACGTCTCTCCTGCCGCTCTCCCACGGCGCCCGGGTCCCTCGAGAGGAGCACAGGGCCAATGACCACATCAGCTTCAGCCTCTTTCTCTGGGGAGAAAGGAGCAATGAGGTGGGCTTGCCCCGTGACCCTGGGGTGTCCCCTCCATCCCCGCGGGGACCTTACTGTTGGCATCGTGGCGGCGGAAGCGGCGGCTGGGCCATCGCTCCAGGGTGTTGAGCCTCCGGGAGAGCGCGGGGGACTCGCAGTTGCCCGTCTCGCAGCAGCTGCAGATGTCCCGGGTGCCTTCCACGGGTGCCCAGCTGCAGTGGGGTGGGAGCATCGTCACCGGAGTCCCCCCAACACTGGCACCCACAGAGCATTCGTGCCCTGCTGAGTCTGGGTCCGTGACGCATCCCCGTGCCACGCTGGGGCTGTGGGATGCTGGTGGGGACCTGCCCAGACGTGCTCCATCACAGTGTGGTGGCTACTCACGTGTTTCTGGCTTTGTTGAAGGAGCAAGCCTTGTTCAGGGGGTCCGGGGCTTGGTCTGCTGGGGTCACCTTCAGGTGGCAGGTGATGTAGATCTGCAGGGAGGGCAGGGGAGAGAGGTGGGGACACACTCGTGGGGGACACCGGCTTGGTTTGGGGCTGGTGGGGGGTGACATGCAGCCTTACCAGGTTTCTGGTGTCCCCTGCAAACCTGAACACGTCGATCCTGAAGCGCAGCACGTCCTCCCGGGGCCGGGGAGTGATGAAAGCAGAGCTGGTGTCGTCCGACCTCCCATCAACCAGGCACCTGGGGTGGGGCGGGGGGGGTCAACATCCCGGCAGGTCCCCCCCAGCACCGCCGCTGGCAGGTCCCCAGGGCTCACCCGTTGAAGTCAATGATGGCATAGTGGGGTGAGGAATCGGTGCCGGGGCTCAGGGCGGCCACGCAGCTGTCCACGAACAACCGCAGCGGCACATGGCTCTCGGTGCCCACCTCCGCTTGGATGTTGAGGATGTCGCCCAGTTGGAAACCGGTGAAGGGTCTCTCGGCGCTCCAGTCCTCTGCAAGGCAGCGCAGGGGTGACAAAGCGGGGGTGGCTCCAGCTGTCCCCAAGCTTCCATGAGACCAGAGCCAAAGCTCAGCCCAAAAGCAGGAGCGCTGGTGTTTGCCATGGGGTGGGTTGGCTTCCCCAGTGGCGTGCTGGATCCCCGAGCTCCCTTGCACTGGGAAAAGGGTGGAAAATCCCCATCCACAGGTCAGGATGGCTTCCCACCTACCGTTCATGAGGCGCAGGGAGAACACCAGCCTCTCCTCCGCCGATAGCATGGAGCTGAAGGGAGCCCAGGTGGGCCGGATGGCGTTGCTGCTCACGTTCTCCCTCCTGGGCAAGGACCACTGCGCATCAGGACACGGCCCTGTGCTGGTCCCCAGGGACCGGGGTGGGGGGTACCGAGGATGGGGAGACCTTACCTGGGGTAGTGGCACTCGATGGGGATGACGGCAGGGTTGCTGCGGATGATGACGGGGTTGCTGGCGGGGCTGGGGTCATAGTTGAGGAGCGTGCGGTAGATGAGGGAATCTGGCGTGATCTGGGCAGAAAAGCATTGAGAAGCCGTCAGAGAGGCCACCCCACCTCCCACCACCACCGAGCCACGTAGCCGTCCTTTCCCAACTGGGAAATGCTGAGGAAATCCAAAGAAAGGGGAAAAAAGCTGGGGAAAAGGGAATGGAGAAGGAGCCCCACTCTGTTCTCAGCGAGTTAAACTTCCTAATGGGCCAAAACACAAGTGAAATGGGTCTGACATGGGGGCTTTGCACCATCGGCATGTCTCCAGCTGAAAGGGCAAAGCAGCTTTGGGGAAAAATGCTCTGGTTCGGGGGAAATACCCGCTCGTCCTTCCCCTAGGGTGTTCCTGGATGGTGCGCTGTGTCCGGCACCCAGAGCTCCCCCGGCATCACGGAGGACACCTGGTGCATGGTCCTGCAGCCTGGAGCTGCTCCGGGGGGGATGCCAGGTGGGATCCCGGGAGTGGGGGGAGCACTGAGGGGGAGAAGGTCTTACCTGCACGATGCTGCCACACTCGTGGAGACCGGCGGTGAAGGTGACAGTGTTGTGGGCAGGGTTCAGCGAGGAATGCTTGCACGCTGCTGGCCCCAGCGTCAGGTCGGCCACATTGACCAAGCGGCCAGTGCCGAAGAGGTCCCTGTGCACTGTCACCACCAGCTGAGCCTCCTGGCACTGCACTGTCACCGGCTGCTGGCTGGAGATGGCTCGAGATTGGGGGTCCTCCACCCAGGACCAGGCGTGGGGGTCTGCCCGTGCCCCCCGGCTCGCCGGGTCACCCCAGGAGTAATCCCAGGGTGGGTAGGCGGCCACCTTGCCCGCCGCCCAGCAGAGAAGAGCGAGGACTAAGCCGCTTTCGGGTCTCATCCCTTCTTCTTCTAGCAAACCCCGGCACAGAGAGCTGGGGCTGCTCCTCCAGCCTTTATATCCCTGCGGGAGCAGGA
The DNA here is from genome assembly GCA_035582835.1 of Phoebastria nigripes. NCBI lineage: Eukaryota > Metazoa > Chordata > Aves > Procellariiformes > Diomedeidae > Phoebastria > Phoebastria nigripes. The sequence continues at coordinate 167,307 of JAYKAV010002993.1, forward strand.
GCCATCCGCCCCGGGTTCCCGTTTGGGGACCAATGGCACCCAAAGGCCAGCCCTCCTGGGTGCAGGGAGAGGGGAGGCACGACTGAGTCATTTCCGGGGTGCCGGGACCCCCTGTTCCCGGGCTGCCCAGGGCAAGAGAAAACATCCTCGTCAGCCTCTTTGGGGAAGTTGTTTATAAAACTCAGCAGAAGCCGGAGACGGGGAGACTGGTACAAAGTGGCTTGTTTAGGTTATAAGGTGATAAGCGGCTTTTCAAGGCTGCTGGGGAGGTGACAGGAGCAGGGAGAGCAGGGTCCATGATCCCAGTCCGGGTGCCCGTCCCCTCCGCGGGGACCATCCCTGCCCGGCACCATCAGCCCCCCTGGGAGTTTGGTTTTCTGCTCGGATGCTGATGTGCTGGGGGGGGCCGGGAACCCACGTGATCACAGCTCCAGCCCAAACAGGGGCTTTAAGCATCCCCCTGCTCCATAGCGGGGCCAGGRCCAGGCTGTTCAGTCACCGCTGACCCAGCAGCAGCTGACGGAGTGCCCTCACCACTGACACGAGCGCGGCCATTCTCAGCCGGGGCCGAACAACCCCCATTTCAGCCTTGGCAGTGAGGTCATTAGCTGCAGAGCCGCAACCTTTCTTTTTTATCTCTGCTGCCCTTCCCGAGCTCTTTGGCTTGTGTTTGTTTTGTTGCCTTCAAGGAAACGGGCTCGGGGTAGAAGAAGCCGGAGGCAAAGTGCTCCACCCATCGCTCCCTTCCCCACACCACAGCACCCCGATTTGTATCCCACCCCCCACAAGCAGGGTTGGGCATTGCCTGGCTCCTCACAGCTGGAGAACAGGGAAAGCTGCTTAAAAATAAACCCTATATGTTTTCAAGCCTCATTATTGGAATTTCTGTCCTTTCTTTTGAGTGTCTTTAACTCTTTCCCTGCCAGGGCTCTGCAAGCATCCTGTTGGCTCCGTACAAGGGATGTTCCGTTTCATACCCTAAATCCCTCTCCATTTTTCAGGATGTCCCTGGCAAGCCTTAGGGACAGTAGAAAGCCTCCGATTTACATGTTTGAGCTGGAGTGGCTGAGCCATTTCTGGGAAAATGAAAAGAAACAGAAAGTTTTTGGGGCAGATGTTGGCCAGCCTGCTCCTAGCAGAAATCCTAGAAAAAATTATGTACCAGAGTAAAACCTTCTGTCTTTCTCACCTGCTCCTTTCCTTGGGGAGCCGATGCCCTGTCCCTGCTGCTGTCAGCGGGTCCAGGACTTCTCCTTCATGTTTAAAATACCTTGAGACTGGCACTTGCATAGAAGCGCCAGGGATTCCAGCAGGCTGAGCCCCGTGCGTCAGGGAGATAACAGCAGCGGGCGATGCTGAATCAGTAAATAAGCGGCTGCCCCCCTCCTGGGTGAGAGCACCGCTGCTCGGCCGGGTCCTTGGCTGCAAGGACCGCGAGAGATGCCTGGTCTCACCCCATCACATCCCGGAGAGCTGCAGCTCAGGGGCCAGCTCCAGGGTTAGGTCATGGGTCTCTGGGTACCAGGGCTTGATCCCAGCAGGAGAATAAATCCCTCTGATGGGACACCTTGTGTTTACACGGCTCAAATTAGCAGAGGTGAATCCCAGGTGGAGGAACACATCCAGGTTCAGAGGAGAGGAGGTATTTCTCTATGAAAAAGGGGATTTCTGCTCCCAGGTTAGCCCTTGCCAGGACCAGCTGTCCCGTCTTTATTCCAAGCACGACACAACATTGGCCGTGGACCAGCACAGTTGTGAAAGAGTGTGAGCTCATTTTTTTGGAGAAGACAGAGACCAGAAAGTCCTAGGGCACTGGACAAGCACAAAAGCCAGTGTTTTTCCCCCATTGTATAAAGGAGATTTTAAAGCACATCTCATTTTTGCTTATAACGTAAAGTTTTAAGTCAAAAAACTTTCATCACATGGCAAGGTCAGTGCTGCCGTTGAGCCTCACCAGAGCCGGGGATGCTGCCTGGGAAGGGGCAGGAGCTGCTGGAGGGGGATGGCTGCTCTGGAAAGCCAGAGAGCATTTCCACATCCCCAGTTTCTTTGTAGACCTGATTTGGCTGATATCTGCCTTCCTTCCTGGAGCCAGCTGAGGTATTTTGGTTAGGTGGCTGCAGGGCAACTATACCAAGTGGCATAGAGAAGGGTTTTCATTTAAAAGGCTCCTCTGTGTGTCTCAGCAAACCAGGGAGATAGTCCCTGCTCAGAGCACATGTGCCAAGGGATGGTCAGGGCACCGAACATCTAGAGAAGATGCTGATCAAGAAGGAATCAGTTATGTGAAGATTTAACACGTGTCAGCAGCCACAACTCCTGGTCTGGGAGGTTCAGGTTGGGTGAGGAAATATTTCTTCTCCAGAAGGGTTGTGCAGCCCTGGGCTGGGCACACAGAGGTGGGGGATCTCCATCCACAGACATTGCCAGCCTCAGCCAGGCCAACACAGGGCTGATACATCTGGTGTTGGACTGGAGACTGTCTGAGATTCCTTCCACCCATGTTTCCTCCTCTCCCTTCTGCCCCAAAAGCTGACAGCTCGCAGCTCTAAGGGGACAGTGAAGACTTCTCCCAGCTATTCCCCCTAAAAGCTCCTACCTCCCACCTTGCTGTAAGACAAGCACCAAAGCCCTCCAGCAAGGGTCAGATTATATGGATGAGGAAAGAAGCCATATTGACAACCCCAACCCAAAGTCAGTGCAGCTGCCTGATCCAACCCAGAGCTAATCTTGTAATTTTGAGGGAGAGCTGATTTGCTTTTAGATCCGTGAGCAGCCAAGGGGAGGGATGGGACTGGGGTTTAGGTGACCCAAAGTCTCAACTCCAGCTCCATATCTCATGCCAAAGAGATCCCACTGCAAGGTGACATCTATCAAAGGGCATCCAGCTGAGGGTCTCCAGGGTGCTGGATGACACCTAAAGACATGCCAGGTTGTGCAGTACACCTCTTTCCTCTGTCCCTCACAACCAAGAGAGCTGCCCAAGCTCCACCAGAGCAGGCTAAGAGGTTGCAGAAGTCCTCCCACCCCCTGCAAAACTAGCTCAAGAGGTGGCTGTGCTGCAAGCAAGCCCCAGCACCTCACAGGTCTCAGTTTTCTGTGAATCCAGCCACCTGAATTGCTCTGACAACAAACACCGCATCCCAAGATGTTCAGTTGGTCCAGTTCCCACCGCTGCCTAAAGTGGGAACCTCTCCCAGCTAGTGAGGACCTAACAGGTCTTGGGTTTGGGGCAGGAACATCTTGCCATTACAGCTGCTCTGCTGAGCAGAAAAGCCCAAGTTTCATAGCAATGGGAGGAAAAAGCAAATGTGACTCAGACATGTCAGAAAGCCCCTTGCTGGAGGGGGCTAAGCAGGGGCAGAAATTCCAGTCCCTGCCCCAAGGACTGTTTACACATAGTTATATGTAATAAGCCTTGGCTGAAATGTGTAAACAGTCCTTGGGGCAGAGACTGGAATTCCTGCCTCTGTCTGTCCCAGGAAGAGCCTAACCCACCAACCCTCAAGTTGTGCTCCCTTCCTCATCCAGCAAAGCTTGATTTCTCTCCCAGAAACAGCTTCAGGCAGGAGGAGAGTGGTCCAAGTTTTATTAAACCCTTAGCTTATTGAGTAAGAAGTTACCAGTACAGGACAGACCCAAGTAGCTCCACAGAAACGTAAAATGTTTTGAGGCTAAGCACAAGTCCATGCTTCTAGAGACAAGAAAACAGAGGATCTGGAGGGTAATTTTTTTTGCATCAGTTGCCAACTAGGTGCTCTGGGGGAAGTTCATGGGGGTGTAAGGTTATACAAAGCTCTGCTGAGGACAAAGGGAGGCAAAGAAGCACAGTTAAAGTTAGCATGAAGATATGATTAGCTCAGGCTCCAGGAAGACTTCTCCACCCCCCTACCAAGTCTCTCACAGTCCTTCAATTTATTTTTTATTGGACAGTCTATAAAAGTTGAAAACCAGTGACTTAAACATGGTTGCTAGGCTTCCACCAGACAGTCAGAGCTCCTAGAACAGCAAGGATCAGGATGACCAAACCAGCAACTGCAGCCAGTCCCAAGACCATCCACAAGTGACCTGCATCTAGGAAGAAGGAGGTGGTTATGGCCAGAGCCAGGACCTACCATACAAATCCCTGCCCCCCACCCTTCCCTGGGTTTGCCCTACCTCGTGAGGGCATCCTCCACACTGGGTGATCCTGCCAGCTGTGGATGAAGAGAGGTCCAACCACAACATCTGCTTCTTTCACCAAGGGATCTGAAAGGGAGGACCTTTGAGCACTCAAACTCATTTGAACATCTAGCTCTCCCAAGTCTTGGATTAGCACTGAGGAGCCACAGGCAGTGAGGCAGCTCCAGCCATCCAGCTCTAAGCAAGTTACCATGATGGTGACAAAGACCAAAAGGCACACTGAGACATACCAAGCTGGGAGGGCAGTTCTCTCCGAGCACGTCCTCCTTGCCATTGGGAGGGAACATGGAGCCTCCTGGAGTGCCTGGCCAAGCCACAGCTCCTCATCTCACAGCAGGAGCAGACATCCTGGGTGCCTTCCACAGGAGCCCAGCTAGAAGAGAGCCTAGTGAGTAGCCCATCCTATGGTAGGAGACCCCAAAACCTACGAGGGATTCCTAGGAGACACCCAAAACCCTCCCACCCAGATGGCCAACCCCACCTTCCTGGAAGGTGACACACCAGATTAGAAGGCCAAGCTTTTCACCCTTGGGCAAGCTGCTGTTCCAGCTACTCACAGGTTGCTGGCTTTGTTGAAGGAGCAAGCCTTGTTCAGAGGGTCTGGAGCTTGGTCAGCCAGGGAGACCTTCAGGTGGCAGGTGATGTAGATCTGGGGAGGCCAGGCAGAGCAGAGGGGTTAGGCTGTCATTTGCCTTTATGGCTTTCCCATGCACTATGAAGTTGGTGTCCAGTGAGACCACCAACTCCCCAGGGCAGCTCAAACACCTCTTCTTCCTTCAAGCCACTTAAGGGTTCAGATATTGAAGCCCATCAGAAGGGCTTGTCTTGACCAGTATCAGAACTGGTCTCCAAGGAAGATCCTTGGCTCAGAGGACCACAATCCAGAAGCAGTAATACAGGGTGACCTCATTCATACACTGCTATGAGGCAGTTGCCTTGGGAATGTAATTCTAGGCAAAACCACATTAACTTCCTTAATGGAGTGAGGCCATAGCCCCATCTAGACAAGGGAGTTCACTTGCATTAGGAAGGATTTACCAGATTGCTGGAGTCTCCTGCAAACTTGAATGCATCTACTGCAAACTGAAGCACATCTTGCCTGGGTCTTGGGGATATAAAAGTCGAGGTGGCATCATCCAGTTGCCCATCTACCAGGCACCTAGACACAAAAGCAAGGACCAGCAGGATCCCACTATCAGAGATATCCATAACCTGAAAAAAGGTGTCTAAGTAAGGGAACAACCAGCTCTTACCCACTGAAGTCAATGAAAGCATACTGAGGAGAAGAGCTCCTGTCTGGGGTCAGGGTGGCCACACAGCTGTCCACAAAGAGCCTCAGAGGTGCATGGTTCTCTGTGTTGACACCAGCTTGGAAGTGGAGGACCTCTCCCAGTTGAAATATGGTGGAGACTCTCTCGGCACTCCAGTCATCTGGAAGGAGAGAGGTCACCAGGCACTCCTGAATGGGAAGCCAGCTTGTGCTTCACTGCTTCCACCCAACAAAACCCCAACAGGCACGAGGCCCTGGGTACTCACCAAAGCTGTACCAAACCCCACCTGCTCCAGGAGCACTGGGGTGATACCAGCACCAGCTGTACCATCTAGTGGAAGCGTGGCCACCTCAGAGGCCAGCCCAGGGTGCCCTGCACCAGAGGAGACCCTCACCCAAAACCTACCATTCATGAGGCGCAGGGAAAAGGGTAGCTTCTCCTCAGAGGACAGGGTGGAGTGGAAGGGTGCCCATGTGGGCTTGACACCATTGCTGCTCACGTTGTCCCTCCTGCAAAAGAGATGCCCATAGTTAAAGGCTCTGTGACAGCAGATGGGCTTGCTTGGTACTTACCCACTTTTGGCTCACCTTGGATAGTGGCACTCAATAGGAACCACGGCAGGGCTGGTGCGGACAATGACAGGGTTACCAGCAGGAATTGGCTTGTAATTTAAGCTCATGCTGTAGACTAGAGCATCAGGGGTCACCTGGGGAAAGACAAGACACATTATCCAGTCATTAAGAGCCCTGTTTACTTGGCCACACACACAGAGCAGCACATTTCAGCCTGGAGATTCAGTGCTGAGATGTTTCTTCTGGTCCTCAGCCAGTAGCATTTGTGTGCTGGAGGCAGGTGAGGGGCACTCATCCTGCTTCAGGGATGCTCTGGGCTGGGAAGCTGCTCCAGCCTGTTCCAGGTCAGCCTCTAGTCAGCAGCAGAGCTGGATGCAGAGGTGCTTAAGCTGATTCTTTTTTTTCCTTCTAGTTTCCATGCCCCAAAACAACAGACAGGAAGGTCTGTCCCCCAGTATATCAGAGGGTGACTTCTGCTCAGGGGGGGGATTTAATGAAGATATCTGCTGGCTGGAGTATGGGGGGGGGTACCTACCCACCCTGGTGGCCCCAAGTCTCTCCCAAGGGAGAGAGACCACTTCAAATTTAAGTTTTCTGTGAAGTAGCTTCATGCTACACTCAAGCAGCAGTAAGCAGCACCCAGATGCCTCCTAAGGTAGGCATCCACTGCTGGCTTGCTGCAGCAGCTCCCAGCAGCAGGTCATCTGGGCTCCACCCTGGAGGTGGCAGCAACAGCATAAGTCATCCTGGGAGATTTAGATACCTCTGTATTCATCAGGAAAAACCTAATTTCTCTGCCTCTTGCAAGCCCTTCCCTGCTCACACAACACCAGAACTAGCCCCAGACCAGACAGAACAGCTTCTGCTGCCCTTGAAAAGCAGACTGAGATGTTCAGCCTGTAGGAAAGGCTCTGGATTATTTCCCTGAGCCCACCTACACCACAACCCCTGCCAGTCTCAGCATCCCAAGGAACCAAGGTGCAAGCCAAGAAGCAGACCCCCACCCTAAGGTTCCAGCCCCCCACAACCTTACCCTGAGGGTGCTGCCACACTCATGCAGTCCAGCCATGAAGGTCACTGTGGTCTCAGCAGCACTCCAGACTGCAGGCAGGCAGGCAGGCGAGCCCAGGGTCAGCTCTGCAGCCCTGACCAGGCGCCCCGTGCCAAAGAGGTCTTTGTGCACTGTGACCACCACCTGAGCCTCCTGGCACTGCACAGCCACAGGGTGCAGCGGGGCAGCAGCCTGGAGCTGGGAGACATCCACCCATGCCCAGGGAGAGGGCTGGGACAAGGTACGGGGCTGCCCCAAGGAAGGATCCCCTCTGTACCTCCACAGCCCTGCCTCCCCTCTAAGCAAGCCCCAGGGGTTGTAAGCAACCACCTCCCCAAAAACCCAGCAGAAAAGAGCAAACCCCAGGCTGCTTCCAGACCTCATCCTGCCTACCAGAGTCCAGCACATGGAGCAACTGCTGCCCAGAGACCTTTTATAGCCCACACCTCTCACAGCCGCTCCCACCCCAGGTGATGCTCGGCACACTTCCCATATGGGCAATTGGCAACAGCTGAGAGCACCCAATTCCCTGGGGAACCCATCACGGTGGGCTCTAATGAGCTAATGAAGTGCTGGATTGGGTCCCTTGCCCACAGGAGAGATGTTGAGTTTGCTGTGCAGCCAACTGCAGTCTTTTCCCCTAATTTTTGGTAACAACCAGCTCTGTAAGATCCACAGAGATGTGTCCCACCTTCAGACCCTATGTCCCACCTCCAGATCATGGGGCCCTTCTGCAGCGGAGTCACTGGGGGGTGGCGTGGGGGGTGGCACTTTTCCAAGGCAAACCCACTCTACAGGTGCCCAAACTTGTCCCTATCCCCAGCTCCTTCAAGGTGGTGATTATCCTCATGGAGCTGCTCATGTCAAGGGCAATTGGATATTTCCAGGACGTGAGGGACTCATGGCTGGCTCTTCACTACTGAGCAAAAGTTGATTTTCTGGAGGAAGAAGGGGAAATTTAAACTTGAATCAAGTGGAAGAATAAAAGGAAAAGGGGGATCACGGAGGAGATCCCCATTGGTTGCCCTGAACTGTATCCCTGCTCCTGCAGGACCAGACTCCACACAGTGGCGTCCGCACCTATTTCCTTGTGTTTCCTGGGATTTCAGCAAAAGGGAGGAACATGCTTGTGCACATGTGGCTGTTTAACTGTTTCCTGAACAGACTTGTCCCTTGGAGCCACCGGCTTCCTGGGCAGGACTGGTGTTGAAATGAGTGGTAGTAAAATAATGAATAGAGTAATCCTTATCAGGAATCATATTAGAGCTATTAGGTATTAGAAATAATAATTATTTCTAATAATTATTAGAATTATTAGATCTGGGGCAAAACGGTACCCACGGTGTCTGGGCAGTCCATCCCTTCCTGGGATGATTCAGCAGCAGGTTGTCCCCTTTATGGTCCCCAGAGGGAGGGGACCGGGGCAGGCTGGCCCAGCTGAATCACCCTGCAAGCTTCCTCGTGCCTGGTTAGAGGCTAAAAATCAGAAGGAAAAGCAGTTTGTGTATTGAAGTGACGCCAGGGAGGAGCACGGCTTTGGACAGGATTCCTTGTATGGGGCTTTAGGGACAGCACAAGGATGTTTGCTTTGCCCCTGCCTCTGGGTGAACGTTAGTGTCCTCATTGCTTTGCTCGCACACACAGGTGAGGACCAGGTGAGATGCCCATGAGTTTCGGGTGATAGCTATGGCTGAATCAGGCTGTTTTGGCATGATCCAAACTGGATACCTGCCAGTGGGCAGGACAGCTATGCAGCATCCAAAGGGAAATGACTTGGGTTGTTCCCATGGGGAGCAGGCTGACGGGCTTTCTCGGCACCTCCCTGAGCAAACAAGACCTCTTGGTGCTCTCTTGCTTGTCTTCAAGCCAACGCCTATCTTGGGGATAGCCACACGTCTCACGTACATGGGTCATCCCATGCTCATCGTGCTCATCTCAGCTGCGTCGTGGGCTCAAAGGGGCTTCATGCTGCAAAGCACCCATCACCGCAGCACCCACCACCCTGCACATCTGCCTTTTTGAGCAGGTGGGTATTGTGGGAATGGGGAGCAAAAGGAAACCATTTGCAATGCACTACTAATTAGGAAAATTATTTATTTCTTCTGCATCTGTAGGCAGGCACAGAAGCCAAAGAGCAATGAGGTGCATCCCCTGATCAAGCAATTCCCTGGCTGTCTTTGAGCTTGGAAAGCAGCGGGAGAGGTAGGAAAACCATACCCCTGTGTGCCCACTTAGGAGGTTCATATCCCAGGTTAGAGGGGTCGGATCCTGCTGACCAAAGGAGGATTTTCAGTTCTTCCCACAGCCATGTCCCACACAGCAGCTCATGGGAACAGAGCAGCTCTGCCCAACCTCCTTCCTAGCAATGACCACCATCCTTGGTCCTTCCAAACCAGTTTCCCCTCCTGCTGTTTCTCCAGCTGGCTTTAGACCCCAGTGACCCCTCCCAAACGCCAGACCAGAAATGGTTCAAAAGATTTCTCCCAAGAGTTGGCTTGATCCATCCGGGGGGGAAACAAAGGCACAGCATGGCTGCAGGGTGTCAGATCAGAGCCAGGACATCTCCCAGCCAAGCTGGTGTCCTCACCTCTTCACCTTAGCACAAGTTCAGATGAGAGAGGACAGCAAGAGACTGTCACACCCCAGAGACCCAGACTCATCACCCCAGGCAGGAACAGGCTGGTTATTGAAGGTAAAACTACTGATGTGAGCCAGGATTTGGCTCCAGGACTCATTCCCCGTGGGTGAGAGGGGAATGGGTACTGGAGAGGCACTAGCATCTTTCAACACTTTTCCTCACTCTTTATGCCTCTTGGGAAATTGCTGCCAGGGTCTTCTGGCTGTCAGCCGACTGCTCCTCACGCTGGAAGTAGACCTTGACCTTGCTCAGGTTTCGGACTTTCTTTTCAGAGCTGTGCCGGTGAGCATTGATGAGACGGCATGCTTCCTGGAGCCCCTTCTCAGGGTTGTGCTGGTAGCAGGACCGGAGCTCAGAGAGGCCGATGTTGTGGGCGGCCAATGTTTGGGCTGATGGCTTGGTGAGGAGCTTCTCGGCCAGCAAGGGCTGGAGGGAGATGAAGGACTCCAGGCTGGCTTGACTGAGGATCAGCCTGGGTTTCCTCACCAGGCTGACACCCAGGACCTCGCACAGGTATTTCACAATGTTGGCGTTCTCCATGGCGCTGCAGTCACCAAAGTGGCACCAGAGGTAAGTGCTGGCCAAGTTCTTCAGCTTGTAGTTATCCCTCTTGGGGATCTCCTCCTTAATCAGGGGCAAAATGTCGAGGAAACCATACACAACAGAGCTGAACTCCTCCTTCTTGTTCATGACTGTTAACGCTTTCAAGAGCATGGGAAAGGGGAGTGACCAGAGACCATAGCCACCCAGGATGGGCCTGTGGACAGTGTTGAGGTGACACAGCAGATTTCTCAGACCGATCTCATAGACACTATTTTTGGCCACCAAGCCGGACAAGTATTTCACTGGCTGAATCAGGACTGGGAATATTTTCTCTCCATCTACCACCGTCATCTGAATGCTTTCATTTTCTAGAGAAGAGGAGGGGGAAGGGAAAGAGGATTGAAGAGGGAGGAAAGGCAGAATTAATCTCTTATTCAGTAGGAAAATAAAACATTGATTGAGTTGCTCGGCCTCTAACAGCCTTCACCATCGATAGCAGCTGGGGGACTGATCCATCCTTTCACCTATCCCCACCATTCAGTCACACCCTCAGCTTCCAGCATCTCCAACGTGCTTCAGGAGCGTCCTTCCCATTAACACTAACACCTCCTGCAGTGGGATCATTCCCCCCACCAGGAACATGAGGGCTTTTACAGCTTTTTGAGGGTGGACTAAGGAGAGAGGCTTGAAAAGTAAAATCCACCTCACTCAAGAGAGATTGGCCCATGGGAAGGAGAAGCAGGGGAGCCCATGTTGACACAATGGCCCAAGGGCTGGTTAACTGGCTGAGCAACCTCAGAGAAATCTCCCCATGGCCCAACGGGCTCCATGTTCCTCCAGATGTCCTGAAACTCAAAGGCAAGGCCTCTTGGGAGATCAGGATATTGTCCCCTCCCTTATACAGCCAAGGCCATGGACGACATGCCTGAACTTCCCCCCTGCAAAAAAAGAGACACTAACAGATGTGGGGATCTGAGCTGGCTGCAACATGGGACCTCCCCACTTAGGATCTTACTCAAAATCTTCAGGTCAAAGAAGACCAGGGATCCTTGTCTCGTGTCCAGTGTGTTTTGGCTGCTGATGGGAAAGCCCAGGTAGTCTTCGCTGGTGCTCTCATCGAGGATGTAGCTGAGGTCATCTAGCAGACTGGAGTCCTGGAAGAGCACATAATTTGCTTTTAATAAACGTCACAGGAAGAACCAGGGCAGCAGCTCTGGGCACTCGTGTGTCCTGGAGCTTACCAAAGCTCAGGGATCTACTCAAACTGCCTGCTAGAGGACTTACGGTGTAATAAGCCCCTCTGGTCATGAAGATTTGCTTCCTCCAGCACCGCAAAACAAAGTGACATGCATACTCCATGCACGTCCACAAAGGACGGCTTGCTTGGATCCTTCCCGACAGGCTTTCTGCTCAAAAGTGACAGAAAAGTTGGGGCTACCCAACATCTCCCCTCTGGCTGTGAGCCAAGGGCCTAACCCAGCAAACAGCAGGCAGGGAAGGGAAGCTGCCCATTTCTAAAACCTCTTCTGAAAAGCTGGTCACCAGCTTTTGGTCGCACAGACTGTCATGTGAACTGCTCGGTGCTGCAAAGTAACAGCAAAACCCCATCCATCCATAGCCTCAAAGAGGAGGTGAGGTTTTGGACTGCCTATTCTTGCTGGCTTTCATTTTGGCTGCTCACCACCTTGGCATCACCAAGATGGTATCTACCGAGGTCTCCAAGCTGCTGGGCAACCCAGTTCTCCCAGAAGTGGAGGAGAGCTAGAGGGGATTTATTTTGGCACTCAGGAAGGATTTCACAAGTTCCTTGCCAGGCTCTAAGGGGGATTATGGGATGGTCCTGAAGGTCTGGAAGCACCAAGTGGTCCAGTCTTCATGGCTTAAACACTGAACAATGCAGGGCTAAGCACTGAAAGCCCTTTAGCTGCACTCACCATCGACTCCTCATCGGTGCTGTCCTCCTCAAAGCTGTCCAAGCAGAGAATATCGCTATCTGCCAAGGTAGGAAAGACATGTCACCTTTTGGATGTGGGGCCATCCACCCCTGCAGCGAACGCCAGGGCTGATGGTCCCCCGATCGGCATCACCAACTGTGCCGAGAGGTGGCCCTGGACAGCCAGCAAGGTGGGTGGGGAGCAAGCAGGGAGCAACCCTGCCCTCACGGTCCACCTGAAAAAGGACTGATGCCCCCTCAAGCCACAGATACAGAGTACACACTGGGCAAGATCCTATGGGGGAGAGAGGACCAAAATGCAGCATCATGTAGCCTAAGAGTATGCAAGCAGTTGAAGGAACAAAGTCTGGTTCTCCATCAGTCTTCACCACACATCTTGTCTTTGAACAAGACAATGTACTGGGACATAACTATCCTCCTGGGAGGTCTATGGAGATGCTGCAAACTGCCCTGCCTCGATGCCTACACCCCGTAAAGTCTACCCGTGGCTTCACTGCTCTGGACACCGCTTACCTGAGTCATGCAGCCCACCGTTGCCATCTGGCACGTCTTCCAGCAGGCTGTCCTCCTTGGCGAGAGTCATGGGGGACACTGAACAGCTGCTCCCAGGCTGGTCCGAGCAGCTTGGCTGCTGCGGCACCGTCTGGTTCCACCCGTTGTCATCGTCTTCAACCTTCATCACGTTCACCGGCAACGTCAGGACACTCGCATTTTGGACTTTCTTCCTCTTTGCAGGGGTGCAGGTGGAGACCTAAGTGTGCAAAGAGGAGCCCAGTGAGAGCGGCCCTGCGTGGTCAGGATGGAGATGTCCTTTGCCACCGGAGCACAGCCGAACAAGCTTGACCACACGGGTTTGTCCCTGCCCAAAGCAAGTGCTCTGCTTGCCCAGATGGTCTCTGCTGCTCTGGGGTCACCCAGCACCACGTCCTCATTTCTGGCATGAAGCCCCTGGCTCTCCCGGGCTGTGGCCACTCCAACTGCCTTGGTCAAGGTCCCCTCTCTGCCTGACAAGGGTCAGGAAAACTTTCTGCATTGCTTAACGGCTGCAAAGGAGAAGATGGGAACCTCCTCTTCCTGAGCTGGGGGAATAAATCATCTTTATCTTCTTGCTTCAGCCCTGAGGCTCCCAGGTTCTGCAGGGCTTCCAGGCAGGGCTAATCCCTTCTGATCCCAGGCTGGGGACGTGCTCTGCAGAGGGGCAGCCTGGGGGTCCCCAGCCCCGGTCCTGTGATGGCTGTTTTGTCCCAGCAAAGGCAGACAGATCTGATGCTAGACAAGTCCTTCATGCACTATGGGACTGGAAGCCAGAAGAGAGCTTGCCTTCAACATCGCTGAAGGCCACTTCTGCTTGAGTGGGGCTCTGCCCTTCTTGTGGGATATGTGTTTGGGGACCCCAAATCCATCACAACCAGTCGCAGCATCTCTCCCCTGCCAGACCCAGATGTGGGCGGGGCGGGGCAGGGCAGGGTGCAGGCAGGAAATGACTTGCAAGCCACTGTGCCTACAAGAGCACTTTACAGTGCATGCAGCGGCATGTCTCACGCTGAGATGTTTTCACCTTAGCCAGAAAGGTGCCTTCAAGGGACAAAGTCTGCCCTGGCTCTGCAGCCCTATGCCCAGCCAGCTTGGCTGATCTTTTTCAAAAGAGAACTTGGAAAGCAGCAAATGCCAGAGCTCAAGCAACCTTGCAAGGGCTGGGGGTAGCCCCAAATTCCTGCCGGGTAAGCCCATGAGGCAAAAATCCCAGAGCAATGCAAGCAAAACCAAGTCTCACCTGGTGGGAGTTTTCCGTGGCTGGAGCTGGGCTGGCATCTGAAAGAAGAAAAACACCGCAAGCTGAGAGGAGGGCAAGCAACGCTGGGGACGTGAGAGCAGCAAGAAAGGACTTTGCAGAAGGTGCAGGTGGCTCTGGGGCCACCTCCTTGGAGGGTCACCTCTTGGAGATGCTACTGAGGCCGAAATCCAGCAGTGAGCTTGCAGGCTTGGCTGGAGAGGTGCCCATTCTGCCCAGCCACCCGCCAGCTCATTCACCCATCCTTGCACTAAAGCCTTTCCTCCAGCTCTCCATATGGGAGAAACCATACGGGTTTGCTGCCCTCCCACCCATCCCACACCCATAAGTCAGGAGGTCACACGTGCTGGGAAGGAAAGAAAAAAGAAAATTAGTAGGATCATGCTGTTCCCGAGCAAGTTATTGCCATGCAGTGGCGAGGGCTCGTTCGCGGCGGAGATGCTGCCTTCCCAAACCCAGCAAAAGACCAATGCACCATTCATCCCAGGAGGTTTTATTGGCATAGCAAGGTGAGATGGAGAGCCTGGTCTCCATAGGGACCTCTAAAGGGTTTTCCAAGCAGCCGCAGTCCATGGCAAACATTCTGGTTTGAAGACCCTCACTTCTTCCTCCGCTTCTGAAGTCTGCTGCTGGGCTTCCCACCACGCTTGCCCCTGGTGGGGTGCCTTGATTTGGGGCATTCCCCCTCTGAGGCTGGGCTGGAGGGCTCCGAGCGCACTGGGCTGGCAGGGGGGGCGGCAGGAGGCAGTCTGTTGGGGGAAGGGGCCGTGGCAGCCGCTGGGACCAGCGGTTCATGGTTCTGTGGGGTGTTGCAAGGGAATAACTCCAGCAGGTTGGAGGGCAGCAATGACCAGTCCACATCTGCAGTGGGGGGGTCCCACGGGCTGGCCACGGGCTGCAGCAAGGGTCCCACAGCAAGGGCGATGGTGGCCAGGGAGCCGGACATGGCCCGGATCTCCTGGGTCACGGACACCAGGTGCCTGTTTGCCCTGTGCTGAGCTTGCAGGAGGCGATTGCCAATCTTCAGGAGCTTGTCTGCCTGCTGCGTGTTGGACCTGGCCCAGCTACCAAAATCTTCCTGCAGGGAAGCCAGAGAGTCCTGGATACTCCTGGGAAGAGGTACAGTGTCCTCATGGGCTGACCCCGAGTCTTCCTCTGCTTCTTCATCCCTCTGCATCAGAAGGGCTGGAGGTGTGGGTTGGGTGGGGGAAATATGCCCTCCCTGGTCTGGATACACGTGTCCTCTGCTGCCGGAGGGGTCCAACACGGGGGCACAGGGCTGGT
This sequence comes from Phoebastria nigripes, assembly GCA_035582835.1. NCBI lineage: Eukaryota > Metazoa > Chordata > Aves > Procellariiformes > Diomedeidae > Phoebastria > Phoebastria nigripes. The sequence goes on from JAYKAV010002993.1 coordinate 182,594, forward strand.
GGTGGGCAGGCAGCCCTGTGGGGAGAACTCCATGTGGTTGGCAGTGCTCCCCAGGAGGCTCGAGGTCGAAGATCAGGGCAGTCTTGTCTTCGGACAGGGAGTTGTGCTGGGGAGCGGAGGTACCTGTCGTGGGGAAGGAGGCTGAAGAGAGCAGGAGGGGAGAATCAGGGCTGAGGGTCCTCCCAGCCCACGTCAGTGGGGTGGCAAAGGGAGATGGAGGGACGATGCCTACCATGCGATGGAGATGCAAGGAGTGGGGTGGGAGGCAGCTTGTCCACAGGAAACCCCAAGCTCCATCCAGGACATCACCCCTGGGCTCTTCTATGGACCATCCATAACCCATGAGCTCGCCCTGGGGAGCTCAGTCGTGGACGCCCACAGAGGGCCAAGGAGGACACTGGTCATAGCCCAGGTCTGAAGACAGCAGCAGTGGGATGGAGCAGAAGACCCCACAAAGTCTGTTCCTCCCATTGCTTTTTTTCCCCCCATTTTCTGGAATGATGCTACCATCTTCTGACCAAACCTGGATCCTCCAGCACACCATCCCTGCACACATCACAGACTCAAGGCCTTCACCATTCCCAAACGACCRGTATCTCCACCACAGTGCTGCCGCCGAAGAGCTGGGGGAAGACCTGGGCAAACCCAGCAGCGGTCATGGACCTCTTGCCATCCCTGTCGGGGAGTGCTCCTGGGGGAACATTTTGCCTTCCTGGTTGGATACGCCATCCCAAGGCAGTAATCAACAACCCAAAAGGGGAATTGCCCCAGATGGTTGTGGACAAAGGTTGAGCAAAGACAAACTGGCTGGAGATCTGAGGAGCAGAAGTGGTCAGTGGGCAGCAGGACACTAAGGTGTGGAGGATGGTTACGACCCCTGAGGGATCTGCACATGTCACCAGCACAAACATTTCTCAGGGAGGATGCAGAGTTGATCCAACCCTTCGACCTGCTTCCTCCTTGCCAACACCAGCCTCTGAGAGCCCCTGCTCCACGTGCCCCGTCTCCAGGTGCCACTCACCTCCCTTGTCCTTCAACCCACGGCATGGCTCCATCCCAAGCGATTCACCATGTTCTCTCCCAGTACAACTGCATTTGGGGGATGGCCATACTCCGCAAGGGCAAGAGACAAGTGTTGCTTTGGAAGTGATGGATGCAACAACAGCATCCCATCTGTGGGGGAGGTTGGAGTCTGCCCACCACATCAGCAAAGGCTGGAGGCACAGGTCCATCAAGTCACCACGTGGAAGGTGAAACCCATGGAGAATATGGTCTAACCAGGGATTATAACCTTCAACTCTGCTTTCAGTCCCCCCCTCCCCAGCCTGCCTGGACAAGTGCCTCCTCACCTGGGTGCCCCGTGACGCGCTCCACCAGCGCCTGCAGCCTGGCTCTGCACTCGGCCATGTCCCTGGGCTGCACTCGGTCCCTGGCYGCCGGCGGCTCCAGCTGCTGCAGTTCCTCCAGCGAGTCCTTGATGAAGGGCTGCATGTCCATCACCTCCTGGTCCGTGGCGTAGAGGCTCATCTTCTCCACCAGCCGCTCGCCCGCCTCCATCCGCCGCAGCACCCCCTCCACGTGCTGCAGCTCCCTCGCCAGCTCCCGCCGGCCCTGCTCCTGCTGCACCTCCACCAGCCCCAGCAGCTCCTCTTCCTCCTGCCGGATCAGCCGCACCAGCTGCTCCACGCGCTGCCGGATCAGCTCCCGCATCTCCTGCTGTGCCTGCTCCAGCCGGGCGGCCTCATCCTGCAGCGCCGCGTAGGTGGCCTCGAAGCTGCTTCTCTTCTGCTTCAGCTTCTGGCTCATGGTGCCCAGCTCCTCCTGCCTGCGCTGGGTCTCGCTGCGGATGTCGCAGAAGGGGGCATGCTGGCTGTCCAGCAGCGCGCAGATGCAGCACACAGGCTTGCAGCACTTCTTGCAGTAGATGCTGTGAGGCCAAGCACAAGCAGAGAAATAATTTAGACCATGCTTTTGGTCTTTGCAATTCATTCATTTATCAAATTGCAAATTCATTCATTCATTGAATTTAAGTTACCACCAAGTTTGGGCCACGCATTTGGTCTTATACTCTACCAATAGCAAAAAAATATGTTGGTTCATTATCCCCACAAGGTTTCTGCTCCTCTGCTGGGCTGGCTAAAGTCACTACGGTGACTGTGCAAGCATTATGGTAGACATTCATCCACACACCGCAAGGGCAGTGAAGAAATGAGCTCTCTGCCCTTCCATGAGCGCTTATTGGGGTTATGTATAAGAATATAAGACCAAAGAGCATCTTATCTCCACAAGATGCCTAACGCAAGAAGTGGGGAGTGGAGATCATCATCCATCCCTCATATAAGTCCTGGTAGCCTTGGCAAGTGGTGGGCTAGGGACATGCTGAGGCATCTGGACCATCGTGGCTAGCATCAGTGCTGGCCTCCATGGATGCTCCAGCCCCTTCCCCTCTTGCTTGGACTTTCCCTTGAGGGCATTTAAACCTTGTTCTGCATCGCACCCATGCTGTTCTCCAAATCCTCTCCAAGTCCCATCATGGACTAGCCCAAAGAGATTTGTGACAAGAAACCACCCAGATGGGGACAGACCTCCTTAGACCTACCTTACAATCTGGTTCTTGTGGGTTGGGTTGGAGCAGGACAAGTTACCGGTCCTCTTGGTGCCCTCGAGGAAGTCCTTAGCAGACCCTGCCCTGATGTCCATCACCTTCTTGGCTTCGTGGCTCTCCCTCTTCAGGTAGCGCTGGTGGGTCTCAAAGCACTTGGTGCAGAGGAACTCCTCGCACTCAGAGCACCAGAAGTCACCAGCTTTCTTGCAGTTGTCGCAGAACAAGTCAACTCCATCAACAACCTTCTTGTAGAGCTTGAGCCTGGCCTGCAGGTTGGTGAAGAGCAGGTTGTCTGTGTTGGGGATGCTGCTGGCCTGTGGGATGGCTGTCCAGCACATGGGGCACTGCCCAATGGGCTTGTTCTTGCTCAGACAACTGAGGCACAAGGTGTGGAGGCAGGTGAGGAGCTTGAGGTTGGGCGATTCCTGCTGGCAGCCCTCGCAAAGGATGAACTGGAAATCATCTTCTAGGAGCTTGGGGAGGGAGGGAGAGAGGAAGAGGAATGAGCACTGGGGTGTGTTTTTAAGAGCTTCTGAAACCACATCTTGGGGCGGGGAGGTGACCTCCCAACCCAACTTGGAGCAACCAGTGAGCAACCACTTCCCACCAGTGGTGCCCAGGCCCTGTAAGCAGGCCAGAGATGGCCTGCACACTGTGGTAAGGCTGGATGGACAGGGCCCTGCTGAGTGCTTTCTCTCCCTCTAGCAAAGAGGAAACAGGATGGTCCCCCTGGCTATGGGGCTGGGAGGGCTGCAGAGGGGCAGCGCAGAGGATGGGGCACGGAGGAAGCATCTAAAGACCCCTGGATGACACCCTGGCAGGGTGGGGACCATCCTCCCAGCCACCCCGTCCCTCGCTCAGCCCATCCCTCTGGCCTCCTGCCTCCCTCCCTCCCGCGTCTGTGCTTTCGCAGGGCTGGATCGGGGACCAGCCCCCCACTCCCTGCCACCCACCAAACCGGGGAAGGGGGGAACACCCCAAAACTCATATCCCCACCGCCCCTCCCCAGGCCACGCCTTGGGGCTGGGGACTCCCTGGTGGCCTGGACACCCCCGCCCCGAGCCCCCTGCACCGCCGGAGCCCGCCGCCCGCATCCCCCCGGCAGGCACCCCTGGACCAGCCGGCGCTCACCCGCGTGCCGGAGCCGGAGCTGGCCATGGCGGGGCGGGCCGGGCCGGGCGCCCCTCCGCCTGCCTGCGCTGCCTCCACTTTCGGTTTCTTCGGCGCTGCAAGTAACTCCTCCTTCGCGTCGGGAGGGGTGGGGAGCTGCGCAGAGCCCGCTCCCAGCCCCGGCACACCCCGGAAAAACCCTTCCCAGCCGGCTCAGCCCTTCCCGGCCGGCCAGGAGGGAAGAAACCCGGAGGGGACTCCAAGAGCCCTCCCGCCCCCAAAAGGCATTTCCCCAAGGAGCAGCATCCCCCAGGAAATGTATTGCAGGGCCCCAGTGCCCTGCTGTGAGGGGGCTCAGGGACCGTCCCCCCCCCCCGCCTTGGAGCGCATTTCCACATTCCTGTTTGTCCTGGGGGGCTGGCTGTGTCCTGGCTCTCCTTTGCCCCTTCCTGCAGGGCATCGGTATCCCCCAGCCATCTGCACCATGGGGACCACCATGAAAGGGGGACCACCACGAAAGGGGAATCACTACAAAAGGGGGACCACCACAAAAAGGGGACCACCACAAAAAGGGGACCACCAGGAGCACTTGGGCTTCACCCAGCCTGGCAGCCCCAAAAGGAGCGGACATGGTGGGGCACTACTGCCACCTCCCCTCTGGGCTTTTGATGCCTGTAGGATCCCCAAAGCTTGGCCCAGGCTGGTGCCACCCAGGTCTTGAAGAAAACATTTAGCAGGTAGTTTGGCCTGAATGCACCCGTGAAACATTTAAATTCGAAACATTTCAATTCTCCTTGCCTCGCCCTGGCAAGCAGCCCCTTGCATGGACAGGCCAGGCCAGCAAGACCGGCCTGCTTGTCCCATTGGTCCAGCAAAACATCCTGAGGGCTGGTAAAGCTGCCTGGAGCTCCAAGACATTTTAACCCCGGGGTGCTGAGTGCTGTAGGGGAGCTGAGCATCCCTGGAGAGGCCATGCCACATCCTGACAACTCTTCCTCACCGTGGCAGGACTTTGTGTGTTCATCACAACCATATGGTGAGATGGAGCCACACCACGCAGCCTCCTTGACTGGCAGCAGCTCCCAAGCCCTGGCCAGCGCGTGGGCTCTTTACACAGCACCCTGGGGTCCCTTGGGGAAACTGAGGCACTGAGGGGTGCAGCCCCATCTGCCTGCAGAAGTCATCAGCCCATCACTGCCCAAGCGCAAAGCTGCATTCCAGGTTTATTGTCCATGGAGAGTTGATAGAAAGGAAGCTTACAAAATAAATAAATATCTATATATGCCTATATACACTCCACACACCCCCCCGTGGACAGGCCTCACAGCATGCATGCAAAAGCACTTTGAAGCACAAATTAGCGCAATGACTTATTACAAACTGCTGTGTTGGGAAGGCTCAGGTACCTCCAGGAAGGTCATTCCCCAAATCGCCACCTCTGCTCCTTCCCCATAAATGCCAGCATCCTGTCAGCAGTGCCACGCTGGACCCCAACCCCAGCCCACTGGTGGCATCCCAGCCTGGTCCAGCTGGCCCTCGTGCCCCACTTCGGCTGTCCACCCCACTCCACGACTACCATCCTTGGCCACAGTGTCCCCAAGGTCTTCCCAGTCCAATCTGCTCAGCTCATGTCCCTTCCAGTCTGGGATGCCTGCCCATGCAGCCTGTTGTGGGGGCAGCAGGACATCGGTCTGTGCCCTGGTGGCATATTGGCCAAGAGACCTGGAAGCAAACTGGCACATGCTGGGGTGCCAACTGGTTCCCACCCCATAACGTTGTAGACAAAGGATGGGCAGGGGAGATAAAGCCAAGGACAACGACAGGCAATGGAGCTCAGCCTCAAGTTTCCCTGCTCAGGTCTTCACCCAACTCCTGCAGCCTCTATGGGGAGGGCAGCAGGAGCTCCAGCAGGGCAAGGCCCCCACCATGCAGCACCCCTATATGTCCCCTGCTTTTGCACACCTACAAAGACACATGCACACAGATACGCACCCACACGCATGCTCTATCTACATTGCTTCATCGCCTTGATGAGCTCCTCCAGCTTCAGGGCAAGGTGCAGGTCGCCTTTCACCTGCAGTCTCCCGCTCATGTAGGCACTCAAGGGGCGCAGGTCGCCCAGTAAGAGGTCCTGCAGGTCTTTCTCTGCCACCTCCAGAATGACATCGGGGCTGCCCTCGGGCATGCCGCGGCCAGCTCGCCCGCTGCCTGTAGGACACAATGGGTGGGAGAGAGAGAAACAGCGGGCTTCAGGATCCAGCCTTGCCTACTGGTGTTCCCCGGTGTTTCCCACTGTTTCACATGGGTTGAGTTGGGCCAGATGACAGACAAGGGCCTGGCAGGGGGATTTTGGAGACAGGAGTCCTTACTCCTTATGGAGCTAAATTTCTCTTGTGTTGCTCCACCAGTGTCGTGTTACAGCTCCACCTCCAAGCCCTGTCCTACTTTTGCCATGGTGTGCTGGTTTTGGCTGGGATAGAGTTAATTTTTTTCATAGTAGCTAGTATGGGGCTATCACTCTGAATGTCCCCCCCTTCCTCCTTCTTCCGCCAGCTTTTTATTGCTGAGCATGACATCATATGGTATGGAGTATCCCTTTGGTCAGTTGGGGTCAGCTGTCCCGGCAGCGTCCCCACCCAACTTCTTGTGCACCCCCAGCCTCCTCGCTGGTGGGGTGGGGTGAGAAGCAGAAAAGGCCTTGACTGTGCGCAAGCACTGTTCAGCAGTAACCAATACATCCCTGTATTATCAACGCTGTTTCCAGCACAAATCCAAAACATAGCCCCATACTAGCTACTATGAAGAAAATTAACTCTATCCCAGCCAAAACCAGCACACATGGCCACCAGGAAAACCATCAGCACCCATAAGGGAATGGATTAGGGTGCTGGGAGAACATCTTCCAGCATGGCAGTGGTGCAAGGTGCTGCCTATGCATGTCCCTCCATCACTACCCCTTTGGGCTGGTGGCATACAAGAGCCAACAAACCTCGAGGTCTCTGAGCCATCCCACTTGGCCAGCCACGAGGAGACCTAGCTGCCAATTTTCTATCGATACTCCCTTTCTGAAGGAAAATTCATGGTTTTAACCCAAAACAAATTATGCTTTGGACTTTCAGGGAGCTGGACTCAAGGCCACAGTCGCCAAACTGCAGTGCTCAGCTGATGGACCCTGGGGTGCTTTTCATGGAGCTACCAAATGGGCTTGGTTTGGGACCCCCTACCACCAAGCTCGGTGGGGTTCGCAGCATGCAAAGGGGGCATGGGCACAAAACACCCTCCCACCCCCGACACAAAAACCCCGAAGAGTGGTGACCTGAGGAGAGGTCTATGAAGTAGGTGCTCTGGGCGCCGCTGGGCAGGGTGATGTTGACCTGGTAGGATGCTCCCACCTGGCCGACCAGGGCCTCGGAGAGGATGGGGTCCAGCGCCGAGAGCAGCTCATCCACGCTGGGCTTCCTCCGGGCGCTGCCGGCAGTGGCGAGGAGGGGAGCGGTGGGAGGCTCCACCTCGTTCACTGTCTCCATGCTGTCTGCTGGGGACAATGGGACAGAAGTGGGTTGAGGGGACACCTTCAGGTGGTAAGCTTTGCTGGTCTGCATGGACCCACCAGAAAAGGTCTCCAGAGCAAATAAACACACTTATCTAGCAAGTTTCCAGCTAAGCAAGAAGAGGACAACATGGTTTTGCCAGTTCCTACTGCCTGCTCCTCTGTCTGCCATGGGTTACTCCTCCCCTGGTACCAGGGACTGAAAAATCATCCCTGAATGAAATAGCGAGGCACAAATTGGTGCAGGGTTTCTGCAAAAAAACCCATGTTGACTCTCTCAGCAAGCTCAGGCCTGGGTTTGCCTGATGGAAATGCTGAGGTCTGAGTTGGTCTTGAGCCCAGGCTCCTGCAGATCTGCTCCTGCCCTCCCCAGTCCCATCTCCAATGTCTTATTAGAAAGGTTGTGTTGTGCCACGTGCCGTATGGAGCTGTGCCCGAAGCAGTCCTCTCTCCTCTTCCCTACCCGCCTATTTGTGCTATACTTGCAGTAGTGTGATATCTCCCAGACTTTGACTCCTCTGTCAAACAGCCAATGGACACAAAGGTCATCGGGCAGGAGGGACATCCCCCAGCAGAGAAACGGTGGCCCTGGGTTGGTTACCTGCCTCTGGAGCGCCGGTCCCGCTGCCTGCCAGAGCCAGGGTGTTGCTGAAGAAATGGGCAGCCAGCTGCTGAATGGTGCCATCCAGGCCCTCCAGCCCGGGCATGGGTGGCATGGTGGCCAGAGGGCCCACCAGGTTCTCCCGGGGTGGCTGCAGCACGGCCTCCATGCTCAGCTCCACCCGGTCCACCTCCAGGCCCCAGGACTTGGTCATGTCATTAATCTCCAGCTGCAGAGCCGGGAAGAAAGGGAGAGGCGTTGGCAGCCCAGGCAGAGCTGGGTATGGCCATGGAGACCACCCACCACAGCACACCCAGCCATGGGCATTCCCATAGCTTGTACTTCTGCTACCCTCCAGCTTTAAATGCAGGGTGTTGAACCAGGCTCAATAGTCCATCTCCTCCAAGCTGTCCACTCTCACGTACAACCCTGCTCACCCAGTTGCTCTCCTGGCTTGGAGGAGGTCAGGACAGGGAGGACAGCTCTGTCTTGTTCCCCTTTCTGTGGCTCCCTCCCAGGCTGGCCCCTTTCCTCGCTCTCCCCTGGGCACTGTGGGCTGGCATGGTGCTCCACCAGGCAGCATCTCTGACCTCCAAACTACCGCAGACACCCCAGAGATACCAATATATCTCCCCAGCCTCCTTTTATATCTTCCCTTGCAGACATTCAACCCACAAGCTCTTGGCCTGGCCCAGGTCAGCTGCAGGCACTAGTCATCGCCCCTCTGCCACCGCCCTGTCCTGCTTTTCTCCCCACAAACCTTTTCCAGTTTGCAGCCCCCTCCAGGCATTTTCCTGGTGGAGATATAGAGGTCGAATTTAAGCCTGCCAACAACACGTGGTCTTTTCTGTGTGGCCAAAGCCCTTCGAGATAAGCCACAGAGCTCCAGAGACCCACAGGCTGAAGGTATCTGCTCCCCACTAATCACCATGTCTTCCCAGCTCTCCTTGGCCAGATCCATGGCCAAGTGCACTTTCAGCAGCTACAGCTTTCCCTTACTGTTTCTTCCACACCAAGAGCCCAAGGGCTGGGGGGGCTTGGGGGCTCTGCACAGGACTGGGGCAGTCCTCACCAGCAGCTGCTCCCCGATTCTCAGCTTCTCCACCTGGATCTCGTGGAGGCTCTTCTTCACCAAGGTCTTGGTCATGGCGTTCTGCGCTGTCATCCGGGTGGCCGCGATGAGGTCTTTCACCATCATGACGGACAACACGGGGTCCCACACCCGGAATTGGACGTCGGCGCCCATGGAGATGACCGCCCCATCCTTGGAGGTCAGCTGGGGCAGAGGGGAGTCAGTATCTCTCCCCCTCTCTACCCCATGGCCCAACCCTTGTGCACAGACCCTGGCAGCAAAGGCATTCACTTCTTTCCCAGCTAGCAACCGGCTCTAGATCTCTTTATTAAGAGGGTTATTAGAAATAAAACCAACCCAAATGATGAAGTTTGGGCTAGTCTGAATGGTGAGGCCAGTTTCCAGCACTGGGCTGTTATTGAAACACATCTGGGAAGGATAGCAATTGATGTTTTTTGAGATGTCTCCAGCCAGGAACGTGCATTGAACAAGGTGTGCAAAGTCTAGAGGAGCTTTTCAACTGCAGGCAGGTGAGGACTGTGGGTTCACAGAACCAGCTACAACCCCCCTTGCCTCGCTGTGAGGATGGAGGAACTGAAAGTTGGGTCCAGGCACAGCACCAAGAGTCAGACCATCCCAAAATCCACCTGCTCTGTGTATTTTAGAGATGTCTCTCCATCCTGCCCTGAGGCCCAAGGCAGCTCACCTTGCAGGGGGGCACGTTGAAGGCCCTCGTCCTCAGATCCACTCGCTGCCAGTGATCGATGAAGGGCAGCAGCAGGACCATGCCGGGTCCCTGCGGCGCCCGGATGCGGCCCAGGCGGAAGATGATCACTCGCTCATAGGTGGGCACGATCTGGAACAGGAAAATTTAGACCAGGGCAGAAGCAAAACCGTGGGTCCTGTGGTGCCAGGAGCAATGGGACCAGGGGCAGCTGGGAATGGTTCCCCCATGGAGGATGGGTTGTCATCCCACTTCTCACCTGCTTTCCTCCCTTACCTTCAAGGCAAACCATCCTGAAATGGGGAAGGTGACAACCATCAGCAAGAAGACCAAGGAGGTGATAATCCCATGGCAGATCCAGGACAGCCAACCCTGGGAGGAATCTGCAGGGGGGTGAAAGGGGGATGTACCTGCTCCAAAACCCCTTTCCCTGCCCGTGAACCCCCATCGAGCCTCCGCCCCTGCACCCCAGGGAAGCTGGCATTGTGGGGGGCACCCAGCCAGTGCGACACGCTACAGCAAAAGTGGCAATAGGGAGGAAGGCAGCAACTCTCCTCTAAGGTCGGGACTCACCTGCAGTATTCCCGGCTGGCCCCAGAGGGTCTTGCTTGGATCCGAAGGAGAAGAAGCCCTTCTGGGCTCCGTAGAGCCCAATGCTGGACTGCTGGAAGCGGTCAAAGTCTCCCAAGGGAAGGGCCTGGTATCCCGACCGGCTGAACATGGTGCTGGTGCCTTGCACGGGACCCCGCTCCCGGTGCTCGGAGCCCTCTAAGCCCGGCTCCCCCCTGCTATGGCAGCCACCTCTGTGGCCAGCACGGCTTCTGCCTGCCCCCGACCCGATCCAACGTCCCTGCCCGGCTGCCTGCAAACCTCCCTGCCCTGACGTGCAACCGGAGAGATGCTGGAGAAGAGCTGACAAGCCCTGCTGTTATCACAGAGGATGTTTGCTAGAAGAAATCAAATCCTTCAGGGGGTTTCCGTGCCGGGGTCTCACCCAGGCTGAGGGCTGGGAGCTTCACATCCTCCCGGCGACCCTCTGGGCAGGAGCCGAGCCAGGAGACAAAAGCCGTGGCCCCGCAGCCGCCCTTCGCTTTGCACCCCCTTGGAGCTGGGAGATAACCCTGGGGTGTCCCCGGCCACCAGCCCCGTGGCCGTGGGGACTGGAGGCCGCAGCAAGGATGCTGCGGCAGGGAAGGAGGGAGCCGCTGGTGCTTCCTGGTCCGCCTGTCATGTGGCTGCTGACGGCACAGGGACGAAACGGCTCACGGCTCACGGCTCGGTGAGTTTTTCCGGAGAGGCCCTGCCCGGGAACTGCTCTGCCGGCCATGGGGAGGACAGGGTCCTCCATCGCACACACACCTTGGGGGGCGCTGGGGGGTACCCCAGTCCCACGGGGAACAGGGAGAGGTATTTTTCCCAGTGATTCCTGCTCTGGCGTCGCCTTCTCACCATGCCAAAGCCCCCCCCCCACCCATCTCACCGGCCTGCAAAGGGCAGTGGAAACTAAAGAGCAGGCCAGAGCAGTGCTGCCGAGGATGGGGTGTGGCAATCGGGCAGGTTTAAAGCCCCCCGTGGCTGAAGCAGAGGCCTGAGACGCTGCCCCAGACACAGCAGCAGCCCTTGCAGCCAAGCCGGCACCCAGACAGGCACCGCAGCACAGCTCGGGGGGTCCTATCTAGCAGCTGAAGCAGAGCTTTGTTATCCGACCACCCGGGTCCCAGCAGCCCCCTCCGGTGCCTGCAGCCCCCCCCGGTGCCAGCACCCGACCCTGGTACCAGCATCCCCCCCCGGTGCCTACATCCCCCCCAGGTGCCTGCACCCTCACCCCGGTGCCTGCACCCCCCGCCCCGTGCCAGCATCCCTGCGGTGCCAGCATCCCCACCCCCCCCGAAGTTTCGTCCGCCAGCGGCACCCCAGGGCAGAGGGACGGCAGGAGCAGGCAGGGCGGAGGGCGCTGCCCGGGTGGGAGCGGGGAACCCCGGCTCCGGCTCGCTCCCTTCCCACGCACCAGCCCCCCCACACCACGCACCTTTCCCGCCCGGGGAACCCCTCTGCCTTCCCCGCCTTCTTCCCGCCAGCTCCTCCTCCTCTTCCCCGCTCAGGCAGGCTGGGGAAACGAAAGTCCCCGGTGAGCGCTGCTAGGCCCCGTCGCTCGCATGCCCGACAGCCCCGCCGCCCCCCGGGCCCCCGGCCCCGGCCCCCTGGCAGGTAAGGGGGGGCTCCCCGCTTTTCTGGAGGGGGAGGCGGGACGGGGGGAGGGGGGGCAAAGCCTGGCCCAGGGCCCCCCCAAAGGGAGCCGCGGGGATTGCCTGCTTGGGTGGGGGGCGTTGTTTTTTAGGGTGCAAAACCATTGCATGGAGGGGGGAGGTGGTAAGGGGGGGTCTCTGCTGTATTCGGGGGACTCCCGCCTGCGCTGCCGGGCTGGGGGAGGCTCGGGGGGGCGAGGGGTGGGGAGGGGGACACCTCTGGGGACCGGGCTGGTGCCAGCATCCTGGTGCTGCCCGGGAGGTTTTGCAGGAACCGGGGGGGACCGTCGCCAGGGCCCCCCTTCCCTCCCCTGCCCTCCCCGCTCGCAGGGCAGGAAGAGGCAGTGGCAGCAAAGCGAAAGAAAAGTCGCTTTGCAGCCTTCGTTCCCCGCCCCCCAACTTTGAAATCCAAAATTCCCCGAAGGGAAAGAGGTTGGGGAGGGGGGAGGAGAGCCTCCAAGGGTCCCACACTGAGGGCAGGAGGGAGCACACCTTTTGCAGCCAGCAGAGAATCTCTCTGGGACACCACCCTTTGCCTTGCCGGGGTGCTACCACCCACTCGCCCTCGGCGGGAGGAACGGAGAGGAGCCTCTCACCCACCTTGCRGCTCCCTTATCTCTTCCCTGCAGCGGCATGGGTAAAGTGGGCTGCCCACGGGTGGCCTGCATGGCCCCCATGGGTGGGGCTGAGCCTCCTGTCCCCCTCCATCTCACGTGCTCCAACGGGGTCTTTCCCCCACATCCCACCTAGATGGAGACGGTGCCGCTGCCCCCATGGAGACAGGACCCCAGCCGAGTACATCCACGTGCTCCCCTCCATCCCACCCGCCTGCGGTGAAGGATGACTTCCAGTTCGTCCTCTGCGAGGGCTGCCAGCAGGAATCACCCAACCTCAAGCTCCTCACCTGTCTCCACACCTTGTGCTTCGATTGCCTGAGCGAGAACAAGCCCATCGGGCAGTGCCCCGTGTGCCGGACGGCCATCCCGCAGGTCAGCGGCATCCCCAACATGGACAACCTGCTCTTCACCAATCTGCAGGCCAGGCTCAGCATCTACAAGAAGATCAGCGACAGTGGTGGCCCAAGCTGCAGCCGGTGCCGGAGGGAAGCGGCGGCGGTGTGGTGCTCTGAGTGCGAGGAGTTCCTCTGCACCAAGTGCTTTGAGGACCACCAGTGGTTCTTCAAAAAGAGGAGCCACGAGGCCAGGAGGGTGGAGGACCTTCGTGCTGAGTCAGCCCATCGGTTCCTGGAAGACACCAGAAGGTCCTGCAACCTCTTTTGCTCCAGTCCTGGTCACGCCGACCAGGGCCACATCTCCAGGTAAGAGTGGTGCCTTGTCCCCGGGTCCCATCCTGCACCAAGGGCTTTGGGGCTGCTGCTCCAGGACCAGCTCTGCCAGGAGGGCAGAGCTAAGGAGGTTTCATCACCTGCCCTTGGAGAGGGACCACTGCAACCCCGGCGAGACCCCGGGCAGGAGCAGGATGTGATGCGGGACTGGCAGGTCCCCGGGAGGAGGGAGGGGAGCAAAGGCGGGTTGAACACCCAGCTTCATGCCCACATCTGCAGCTGGTGATGTGAGGCAAAGCCCTTTCCTGCCCTGTGCCTCAGTTTCCCCTCTTGTTAAACTCCTCAGCTGCCCCTTGGGGAGCGGGAATCATGCCCAGCACAGTGGAAATGCTTTTCTCCCCCTGCTCACATACCAGCTTTGAAGGATGCTCCTGTTTCCTTCCAGCATCTACTGCAAGAAGTGCAAGAAGCCACTGTGCTGCTCGTGCGCGCTGCTGGACAGCCAGCATGCCCCCTTCTGCGACATCCGCAGCGAGACCCAGCGCAGGCAGGAGGAGCTGGGCACCATGAGCCAGAAGCTGAAGCAGAAGAGAAGCAGCTTCGAGGCCACCTACGCGGCGCTGCAGGATGAGGCCGCCCGGCTGGAGCAGGCACAGCAGGAGATGCGGGAGCTGATCCGGCAGCGCGTGGAGCAGCTGGTGCGGCTGATCCGGCAGGAGGAAGAGGAGCTGCTGGGGCTGGTGGAGGTGCGGCAGGAGCAGGGCCGGCGGGAGCTGGCGAGGGAGCTGCAGCACGTGGAGGGGGTGCTGCGGCGGATGGAGGCGGGCGAGCGGCTGGTGGAGAAGATGAGCCTCTACGCCACGGACCAGGAGGTGATGGACATGCAGCCCTTCATCAAGGACTCGCTGGAGGAACTGCAGCAGCTGGAGCCGCCGGCGGCCGGGGACCGAGTGCAGCCCGGGGACATGGCCGAGTGCAGAGCCAGGCTGCAGGCGCTGGTGGAGCGCGTCACGGGGCACCCAGGTCAGGACTTGCCACCCCACAGGCAGCGGGGACTTGGGCCAGCTCAGAAAACCATCACCCAGCTCTGGGTCCCGCAGGGTTCAGAGCCACCTCCCTGCAGCAAAAGGAGCCCAAATTCACTCTTGTAGGGTGCTTATTTCCACTGGGTCCAAGATCCGCTCCTACGCTTATATGGCCAGAGCCCCTTTTTGGTCTCCCACCAGTCTGACAGGCTCTAGTGATGCTGATTTCTGGGTTCCCAGAGGCTCCTAAACCCCTTGGGCCATCCCAAACCAAAGGGCTGGAAAATGGGAAGGAGACCTGAGCTGCCCCTTCCTTGCTGCAGCCGCTGGGCAGGTGTTTCCCAGCTCAGCTGCTGCTGGGGCCGGGTGGGAGCTCGAGAGGCTCCAATTCGGGATTGCAGCCCTGCTCTCTCCATTGCAGCTACCAATTCCCAAGCTGTCCCCATGGTCGAGGTGGCCCTGGAGAACGACCTGGTGAGATGTCCGTGTTTTGTTCCGGTGTGCTGCCGGGTGGGGAGGGCTCCTGCATCAGCCAAGACGTGGATCCCCCCTTCCTCTCACCTTTGCAAGCCTTCCCCAAGGGACTGCCTTCCCCTTCCCAGCCCATCACTCCCATTTCTTTGTTAACAGCAAACCCCCAGGGATGTTTCTGCCTGGGCAGAGAAGAACCTGCTTTGTAGCTATCGTTTCCTGCTACCTGGGTGTATTCCTACCCCATCCCGCTTCTCTGAGCCTGCTGCTTCATCCCTCATTTTCAGCAGGGAAAACTGTAGCCTGCCCCAGCTGTAGCACTGCCAAACATCAGCAGCTCAGGTGCAAGCCTTGAGCCAAGCGGAGGGCCAGGCTGTGCCTCAGTTTCCTCCCTGCTGAGGATGTTTCTGCCCCTCCCCGGCCCTGCCTGCTGCTCAGGGACACCCCAGCCCTGCAGAGAGGTTGGTGGTCTCAAGGTTCACCCTAACGCTGCTCCGTACTCTCCGCAGCAAGAGGAGCCAGTCCAGCCTGAGAGCCAGAGCATCTTGCCCACCTTCACCATCAGCCTCGAGGAGATGCAGACGAGCCCGGTAAGAACGGCCCCAACCAGGCAGGAGCCTTTAGGGACCAGGAGATGCCACCCCAGCACTTTACATCCCTTGTGCTCTCCCCTCTCCAGGCTCTCCCCGTCACCGCATGGCCCAAGCGGAATTTGCACTGCATGGAAAGGGGCAGCCAGATCTCGCCCAAGCTACTGAAGCTGGAGTGTGACAACACACCAGTCCCCAGCGATCCCGGTTCAAACCAGCGGGATGGCAGAAGGGGGCCCAGCACCTCCGCACCGAGCCAGAACTGCAGCAGCATCCCTGCTGCCAGCAGCCACACTGATGATGCAGGTGGGGACAGGGCACGTGGCCCTCCTCGTTACCCCATCTCTTCCCTCCCCTTATGGGGGTCCCCCATCTTTCCCAGCCTCTGTGCACCCCCATGCACTCAGAGGTTTGGCCAACCTCCCCTAGGTCAGAGAAGCAGAGGGTGGGAGCTGGTTCCCAGGAGGTAAATATGAGAGCAATGCTCAGGGGTAGACGCAGATGCTCCATCCAGCTCCATGTCCTGCCTCCAAGGTAGCCAAAACCAAGCCTAGGGAAGAGCATAGCAGCAGGGCAAGTGTGCAGAGAGACTCCCCTGCCTCCTGCTCCAGGAGCTTTGGATTTTCCTGGGGCAAAAAACACTACAATTTTTAGCAAAACGCATTTTCTTCCCCGAGGTCACCCAGCCCCACTCCAGCCTGCTGCAGCATCCCGCAGTGAGGGGTCCCAGGCTCAGCTCTGCAAACAGGAGGCAGGATGAAATGCATCTTCTGGAGAGGCTGGTACAGGGTCCATGGGGGTGAAGCAGCAGTGGAGAGGTTGCCCCCACTTGGGGTGAATCCAATAGCACCCAAGGGCTGAGTGTTTCATAGTCCTGGTAGAAGCGTTTGCCCTCTGCTGCAAAAATCAGAGATAAGGTCAGTCCTCCCATGGGAAAACTGGTGTGATCCAAAATCACAGTCTTGAAGCTTCAGCACCCTCCTGTTCCTTCTGCAGAAGACACCAGCATCATCATCTGCAGCTCCGAGGACAGTGAGGAAGACACAGCGGTGAGTGTAATGCCAGACCTCCCTCCTTGCTGAGCCACACCGCAGGCAGAAGAGGCAGCTGCACCCCATCATCTCTGGGGTGCCTTTCCTTTTCCTCAAGCCRTGCTCAGACCCGAGCCTTCTCCCTTCCTAGCATCAGCCAGAGACTTGCTTGTGGCTTTCTCTTCCCCTTCGGTTGCTCCCAAGTGGCAGGGCATCTGGGCCATCCGAAATCTAGTCCTCCTGGGCTAAGACCTTTGCCGGTATCTCCTGGTATTCTGGAGTAGCCAGGGTCCTCTCTTGCAGGCAGCAAACCCCACTTTGATTTGCTCTGAGGTGGGATCCCACACCAGCTGATGCCCCAAGATGACCCTTTCGAGTTGGTCTTTATGGCCTCTTCCTTTCCGCCTCACTGGGAAGGTTGTTCTCATCTTAAAAAAATCAATTTTCATATAAAAATCAAGTTTGCGAGTTGAATGTTCGGAGAGTTCATCAGTCCTGTGCCTACACAGGCTGAGAAGCTCCTGGGAGCCACCAGAGCAGGTAGGGACCATCTGAGCATCCCCAAAGTGACATTTCCGAGCTCCCTGCGGTGACATTTCACAGCACTGATGCTGCAAACTGGTGTGTTGCAACCAAATGGCCCTGGCCAAGGTGGTTAGATGAACCAAGGGCGTGGGATCCTTGCTGAGATACCACATCACCAGCATGAACAGGGGATCCCTTTGGAAATGGAGGCGAGCATGGCTGATTTGGGATCGGGGAGGGGTGGCGGTTGGTTTTCCAGTGCTGGCTTAATGAGGGGTTAACAGCCCCATTTCTTTTTTGTATAAACTAATGCAGAAGCTCTTCTTACTCTTCAATAAAGCTGTTTCCAGATTAAATCCCAGCCCGCTGCTGGCTTCTTTATTCATTTTTTCCTTTGCTGTTTTTCCTTGCTCTCCTGATTCAGCTCTAACAGAGGGAAAAGAAAGAGTTGTGGGGTTAAAACCCTGTCCCCACTTCCTGTTAGTTCCAAAAAATCCTGAGGCTGGGGCTTTTGGGGACATTAGCAGCTCGCTGTGAGAAATCCCTGCATGAATCAGGCGTCCTTTGGTATGATATGGATTTAAGGGTGTAGCAAAGGTGCAGGCTGAAAAAAGAGAGGTCCCAGGGGTATAAATATCTCACTGATGGTTTGGTGCTGGGCACTAGAAAAGTGCAACCTTGAGAGCTGGGAAAAATTGGTTTAAAGCCTGGAAAAGGGGGGAAAAATAGCAGCTGAGTGAGAAAAAAGGCTGAGCAATAGGATGAGGCAGAAGGATGCAGCCCTGGGAAGCTGCAGCCTTCAGGTGGTGGAGGGCAAGGGCTGAGGACCTGCCTAGAAGCTCAGACATCTAAGAGGAGATTTTGGGGCTGGGGAGGAACCTTTTGGGGTCAGCTGGGGACTGTCATGCTCTGCACACCGAGCTGAAGCTGCAAGAGCATCGCCAGCGCCCAGCTCTGCCTGGATCCATCGCCCACGGCCACCACGGTGCTACAAGCGTGTGTCTCTGCATGGGTGATTTTCCTCCCCAAAAATCCTGCACATTTTCCCTCTCTGCTTAACCCTTTGATAAAACCTTTTTGCATAGAAATTCAATTTGCTTGTTGCTGGTTTGGGTAATAAGAGCATCTGCAATCACATTTTGTTGCCGAGTTTGGTTCATCTAACTCCCTTCAGGCCAGCTGGGTCACTCCGGGCACAGCCAGGCGAGGGGGACACAGGTCACTGCCACCACCCAGCTGCTGGTACCATCCTTCTCCTGTCCCTTCCCAGACAGAGGAACCCCACAAGCCCTTCAAACACCTAATTTTAACCTGGCATTTAAGCAATCCCACATCCCCTGAGCTGGGGAGCGCTTGGTTTTGTTCACGTGCCTGCAGACATTGGTCCAGCCATGTTTCCACTACTCCTGGGCTGCAGGTGAAGGTGCAGAGAGCTGGTGCGGAGGGAGATGGACACCGTATGGCTGCAGGGTGTCCAGGCCAGGGGTGCAGGATTGTGCCTGGGGGAAAGAGGGAGGAAAAACAAGGTTGGAGCCTCTTGAGTGCATTGCTGTCCTACTCTTCCCGTAGGGAGATAATCACTGTGGATGTCCATCCCTGCCGAGGCTGGGCAGGGGTTGGTTGCTGTGGCAGCTTTTACTCACCCTTGGGAAGCAGCGCTGTAGGCACCGGATCCGCTGAGCCTGGAGAGGCACCAAACCTCCTTCTGGCCTGATTCAGTCCCCTTTTCCTCTAGACACCAATCAGATTTTTAAGTCTAGCAGTATCTCATGTGATAAGGTTGCTCAGCCATGTTTATGTCCCAACATGAGCTGCATCCACATGAGATGTGCAGAAAGGGACAGCAAGTCCCCGGACCTGTGTGTTGTGTCCCTCTGGCCACTGCCTGGATCCCACCCCCTGCTTAGGACGAGCTGCATTCAGGGCTCTGCTCTTGTTCACTTGGCCCAGACCCTGGTTTTGGGCTCTCAGTGGGGCTCCCCATGGCCAGCCCACTCCTGAGACACAACACACACCCAACGCATCCCTGGTAGTGCCAGGACATCAGACCCTGTGGGTTTCATGGCATTGCACACAACCAGGTCCTTGCCCATGGCCAATGGTGCACCCAAGGGTGCTCCTCATGCCTTCCCAGCCAGGTCCAAGCAGGCAGACGGGACTTGGCCCCCTTCCCCAATCTCTTGCAGGCTTCCAGCAAGCCCAAGGATGGCAAGAAGCCCTCCAGTCCCACATGGTCCAGGAGCAGCACCTCACCCCACCACAGCACTGGCCCCACCAGCCCCTGGGACGACGTGTCAGAGCGGAGCACCTTGGTGTTCCTCAGGTTGAAGGTTGACCAGAAAAGTGAGCATTGCCTTTCCCGGGCACAGGGGGCTGGGGGGCAGAGAGGGGCACCCCCAAATACTTACTCCAGCCCCATCCTTTCCCCTCTGCAGCCCAGCGCATCACGGAGGTGGCAGCGGCCAATGGAGAGCACTCCTTCAAGATGCTGATTCAGACGCCCGAGTCGGTGCTGGCGCTGCTCTCCCAGGGTGTCCCCATGGAGGTGGGGATGCAGCACCTCCTCTCATACCTCTCCCCACTCCCCAGGCCCATCCTCATTGTCTATAACTTCTGGGGTCCGGAGCTGCCCACTCTCTTTAAAGCCCTGGATGCCACGGGCAGGAAAGTGGACTTCTGCCACATTGTGGGTGGTTACGTGGATATGTTGTCCTTGATCAAAAAAAAGCTGCCCAAGGCCCCTTCCTACAAGCTGAAGAACCTGCTGAGAAGGCACCTGCAGCGGCGGCTCAATGAGGGCAGTGCGCTGACCACGGCCAAGGCCTTGCAGAAGCTTTGGGGAGCCCTGGAGCTCTCTGTCCCCGCCGACGTGGGGATGATACTCACCCACTGCAACCTGCAGAGCTACACCGTCCTGTGGCCCCTGGTGCAGGAGAAGCTGCTCACCAGGAGGGCAGCCAAGATCCTGGCCCTGCGCAACCTTGTCCTCTGGAAGCTGGAAGACGCGTAAGCGCAACTGTGGGGTGAGCTGAGCTGGCCAGGTCTCAGGCTAACCATGCCAGGGATGCAGGGGTGCTCGCAGCGGCATCAAACAGGACTCGCAGACCCTCTCTGCTCCCAGCATGGGGCTTAAAAGGTTCAGGACCCTGGGTCAGCTCTAGGGGGAAGAAACCACGCAATCAAATTAGTATCTTTATAAAATAAATTACACAGCGCAGCCCAGCGTAACTTACTGGGGCATCTCCACCCCTCCTTTTCCCAGCCAGGCGRGAGGGGAAATACTCGGAGTGCTGTTTGCCCTGCCCAGGCAGCAGCAGGTACCTTGCCCCCCGCAAACCCCCGCAGCCTGGATGYGGCCGCCGGTGACAGGCAGAGGTTGCCAGCGGTGTCCCCAGCCGGGGCTGTGTGCGACAAGGCAGTGCGGGACACACACCGCCAGGTGTCCTCTTGGTACAGCCGCACACGGCCGGGCGTGCAAGGGCCGGCTCCCGTGCTTGTGCACGCACACTCACACCCGCTTGTGCACACCCACACCCACGCGTCTCACACGTACACGCATCCCTGGAGCCCACCGGTGGTCCCTCTCGTACCTGGGAGGTACTGCGACCATCACCGGGGCGTCTGGTCTGCTGTATTGGGCACAGAGGGAGAGGGGTGGGGGGAATGAACAGGTCCTCTGGGTGCCTTGAGGTGGGTGAAGATGGGCAGGAAAGGGATGTGGTGAAGGTCTCCTCTCCAAGAGGGTGCAGTGGGAGCTGCCAGGCTTGGAAAACTGGGGGGAGATGGGGAGGAAACGTAACCCCCATCTTCTGGGAGCCCCCTGGGAACAAGCAGAGGCCTGGATGCTATTGGAGCGGGGTCTCAGCCAGCGAGGCAGGGGTAGGCAAGGGGCTGCCTTCCCCCCTGCCTGCTGCCTTCCCTGAGTCAGGGATGAATCAGGACAGATCCAGCACCATACAGCAGTTTATAGGGAGCAATCCCAAAGGAGTCCCCACAACTGCATGGTGGCACACAGGGCTTGTCACCAAATTCGGATGATGCCATCTCACCCTGGGGATTCTCTGGTGTCTGATACAGGGTTGTGCACAGGGAGCAGCCTCTACAAGGGGCACAGCCGGAGGAGAACAGACCCCATCTGTCTGCTGTCATGGGCCTCATCGAAGTCTTGTAAAACAATAGTGAAGTCAATGGGCTGCAGGAGCCAGATTAGCTGTTCCTTTGCCCTGAGCTGCCGTAAAGCTCATTCATCCAGCTAGAAAAGGGTTTGTCACTGCAGGGTGAGTAGAGCAGCACCCAACAAGCCCCAGCCCTGGAGGAAAGGGCTGCAGCTGGGGCACCCCTGCGGGGTGACGGCTCCCCAAAGGTCCCACCAGCTTCCACCTCCAACAGGCAGCTTCTACACACTCGCAGGCTGGTACAGCCCCACTTGGACCTCCCTTCCACCCACAGCCACCCCATGAAATCCCCCTCCAAGCCAGAGGTATAAGGAAGAATCGGAGTGTCTCTGGTTTTTTTAGAGCAATAAATAACTTTACTGAATTAAGCAAATCTCCTGAAATGATATATAATATGCTGCTTGCTTGATTGGCTGTTATTAATAATGCATTGCTCAATCTAAACCATTCATAAAGCGACTCTCTGCTAGCCCTGAGCAAAGTGCTTTGGGACTCAGGAGGGGAAAAAAAAGGCAAGAAGGAGCAGCATAAATCCTTTCTGTTTATGAAAATGGATTTCTTCGCCCAACAATCATGCAAAGCTAATTAGAGCCAAAGGGCCGGTTCCTCTGCCTTTGAGTACGCCCTGCGAGATTGCTCAGGTTGGCTGGCTAGCGTGGGTGAAAGTCCAAGGCAGAGAAGGACTCGTCCCAGTGAGCCTGAGAAAGGTTACCTGGATTATATTTCTAATAAAAACGTCAGCCTGCTAACATCGGAACAGGTTTGCATCCCATGGACCATCAAGAGCAAGGACAGGGTGGTCAGGACTCTTAAATATTTGGAGAAGTGGTGAGGCAAAGCTGAGGGAAGCCTTGTCTAGATAGAAGAAGAAGCCACATCATCTCTGGCCCACCAGGTCCTGCAGCCAGGATGATCCCAGGGTGGTGGCTTGATGCGCTCACCTGAACTTGGAGGAGCTGGCCTGGGGCTAGAAGCTAGAGAAGCCAGGAGAGCCTAAACTGGGAGCTTGGCCTTCTCCTCCTTAAATAGGCAATGCCCCTGACCAGCATGGTGAGGAGGGCTCCTCCCTCAGACACCAGTTGGAGATTAATGGTGTAAATCAGCAAACCCTCATTGACTGCAGTGGTGATCCAGTGATTCCTCCAGCTGGGAGGCTGTCCTTATTTATACCAGTGGGAGACATGTCCCCAGAGCTGTGATGGTCAACACCAGCTGTGGACCTGGCCCCCAGCCCAACTTCTACTTGTCACATGTTTAGGAGCATGCTGAAACTTAGGGTGCCTGGGGCTGAGGCAGGTGTGGTGTGAGAAGGAGAGGTTGACAGCCCCAGAGCCTGCTCTTCCATCCATCTACCCACACACCCATCTACCCATCCATCCATCCATCCATCCATCTATCCATCCATTCACCCAACCATCCATCTATCCACCCATCTATCCATCCACCCATCCACCCATCCATCCATCCACGCCTCCATCCTCCACCGTCTTCTCTTGGAGCTCTCATCTGAGGGGATTGAAAAGCCACCACAGAGTACTGTTGTTATTCCCTGTGCTCAGCCCATGGGAAACTGAGGCACAAGTGGTGACACAAACCCCACACATCGTGTCCACTGGGGAGGCGTGAATGGGGAGGTGGATGGATGATGTAAGCCATGAAGCTTCATGCTACGATGACCTCCAGAGTGTGTAGGTTGGGGTCTGGCCCTCAGGATCGGGAAGAGTGATGTGTTACCCATCCCATCACACGTGCCTCATCCCCTGACCCATTTCTAGCACAACACGCTGCCTCCAATGCTCCTGAAATGCTGCCACCGTATCTAGGACACCTGGGTTTCTTCCTCTTGCTTGATGAATGAAGGCATCTTGGGAAGAGCGCAGCATAGTGTGGTGGATAGCAGCCAAGCCAGAAAGCAAGCATCTTCTCCATGTTGGCCACATCCTTGTGGCATTTTAACCTACTTTCATGCTCCTTAAAGCAACTTTGGAGTCTTTCAGCCCTGTGTCTCCCACCTGAGCTCTGCAGCCCAAGTCCCAGCCATGGGTCAATACCATCAAGGGCTGACCCATGGTCCTGCAGCCCCACGGTGGTGTGGAGAGCTTGGGATGTGCAATAACCTGACACGCAGCAGCAAGGGATGAGGAGCAGTGTGGGTACACATCTGGCCTACTTGGAGATGCTGAGCCCCCAGGTGCTGCCCTGCTGACCATGGGACTCCCTGCCATGGGGCTTGGGAGAGGCTGACAGCCCGTGAGCATTGAGAGAGTGAGCAGAAAGGGGAAAAAAAAATGCCTAGAAACCACAACTCCAAACATCTGATGCCGTAATTCCCGGAGCTGCAAATTGCTAGTGCTTGGGAGAGTGTCATGGTAAGGGTGAGGGCATGCTTGGGCGACCAGCCAGCCGCAGGGATGGGAAAGGAGTGAGTCACGGCTCAACCTCGAAGATGCTGAGAGCACCACAGCAGTTCAAACTCCACTCCAGTGGGAAGGGAGACATGGAAGCGCTGCCCTGCAGATGTCTGCACTGGATTTGAAGCGATGCCTCCCTCCTGATGACCCCTCTGCAGACCCCTGTAGCCCCCCAAAGCAAGGTGGCCTTGTCCATCTGCTTGGCACAGTCTCCTGGACCATGCCCAGGGCTTTTCTGGAGGATGTCAGTTGGGCTGGGCCAAAACTGTGCCGGGGAGCATGGTGACAGCAGTGGTGTAGTTGGCCACGGTGCAACACTCGGACAGTGTTGGTTCACTTGCATGGAAACATGGCGTTTTTGGTGGCCGCACATCACCCAAGCACTTCGCCCACCCTGTGGGTGTCAGCCACCCACCAGCCCTCAGACAGCAGGGCTGAAGAGAAACTGAGGCACGTCTGAGGGCAACCACTTTGGCTGAGGTGGTCCTGAGGCACCAGGCGTCAGGCTGGGGGGCTTTGGACACGGCTCCTGGGAGAGCAGAGGTGCCTGGAGCCGGCATCGAGGATCAGACCTGGCATTTTGCTGTCAAGCAGCTTCCCCTCCCTGCCCCTCCAGCCATCACCCCCGCTCCGCTCCCCCCGTCCCACTCCTCGTCCTTGGGAGAACACGCCCATCTCCGTGGCCGCGGGGCGGGGATGCGGAGCCAGGCTCCCCCCGAGGGAGAGGTGACCGGGCTTTTACTCTGCCTGCGAGCAAGCAGGGAGGCGGCAAGACCCCCCCAAGACCCCCGGGGTTCCCCACGGCCGGAGCCCCCCGGGACGTGCCCAGCCCCCGCGGGGGGCGGAGGTAGTCGCAGGGCCGGGCCGCAGCTCTAGGCGGGGCCGCCGGCTGTCGCGACAGAGCCGGGTCGGGCACACCGGGAGGACCGGGCTGACCCATCCGAGTCCATGAGGAGCCCGCCCCGGCCCGCCCGGCAGAGCTCCCGGGCGCAGCCGCCGGTGGGGCGGAGATGGAGGGATGCGGGATGGGGGGTGGGGGTGGCGGGAGGCAGGAATCGATCCCGCTCACAAAATCAATGATTTCTCGGGTTTCTCATGGCGGGGGGAGAGGCGAGGGGCAGGGCCGGGGGTGGGTGGGGGGAGAACAGACCCCCACGTCGAGGCGAAACTGCGGAGGGGAGAGGGGGCTCCCCGTTACCGCGCCTTTCCACGGGGTTGAAACCTTCAGGAGAAAGATGAGGGAGAGCGGCCCTGTCCCCCYCCGTGTCCCCTCCCTCATCTCTTTCCCCCTCCTCTCGAATGCTTAAAAGCTCTTTGCATTCAATTAGCGCCCTGCAGAAGGGAACCACGCGCGACGGGATGGGCTGGGGCGGCGGCACACGCCGCACATCGCCCCGCAGAAATACCGCATCGCCCGGGAAGCGGGGGCGGCAGCACCGGGGGGGGGCGACCGGGAGGGCTGGGCTGGGTCCCGCGCACCGGTTCCCCGTCCATAAGCGCTTCCCAAAGGGCTGCGGCCCCGCGGTGTCCCGGGAGGACGGGGATAGCCGTGTCCCGTATCTGCCCCGACGGCATCCCGGTCCCTCCGGGGCGGACCAGGGGAGGCGACTCGGAGGGCAAGCGGGGAGCGGGGGGGCCTGGATTATGGCTGCTGTCAAGTGCATGTGAGTTGTACTCGTTGCTCTGCGGGGAGGGCGTTTATTATGGTTATTTTTTTGGGGGGAGGGGGGGTGCAGTGCCCGCCCCGGGAAGCAGCCGGCTCGGTCCCCGCCGGAGGCTGGCGAGCGGCGGCGGTGGGTGGGTGGTGGGATGGGAAAGGGGTGGTGAGGAGGGAGGGGGCAGCCGTGTGGAGGGGGAGGCTGGCAGAAATGCTAATTCCTCCCTTCGCTCTCGCCTCGGCAGCCCAGTGCCCATACGGCCCCGCTCCGGTTCGCAGCTCAGCCCGGAGAGGTGCGGGGGTACGGGTGGGGTCCCCCCACTCCTCGCCGCGCCCCTCACCGTCGTGTCCGGGCTGCCAGAGGCTCCTCCGTGCCACAGGGACGGGGGTCGGGAGGAGGATGCGGAGGACCGGTAACGGCGAAGAGAAGGGCTGCGTGTTGCTTAACGCCACTTAGGAGCGGGTAAGGTGCGGGGTCACCCCCGGTGCGGCGAGGGGGGGGTGGACAGGGGCGAAGGAGGGGTCAGGGGAGAGAGGAAAATAGGGAAGGAGAGAACTAGGGAGAGACGGAGAAGGGAGAGAGAAAAGTGGGGAGAGGAAGAGAGACAAGGCTGGAAGGAGAAAAAAAAGAAAAAAGGAAAGCGAAAGAAATAACAGAAAAAGGAGAAATTAAAGCAGAGAAGAAAGAAAACGAGATTTAATATTTGGCGGGGGGGGAGGGAAAGCGCAATCAAGACAAGAAAAAGAGAGTGAGAAGGGTGGGAAGAGCCGGGAGGAAAGGGAGGAAAAAAGGGGGAGAGGAGGGGAAGGGGGAAGAGGGGATGAGAAGGAGCAAGGGGCGAGGGGGCGGCTGCCGGGGGGAGCCAGGCACAGACAATGGGGCGCGGCCCCGCCGCCGCCTCTCGCCGGGCGGGGACCGGGGCCGGGAGCGGGGCGGGGAGAGGGGGCGGGAGCCCTGAGAGCCCCCTGTGTCCCTTGGCAGGGGGAGATGGCCCCGCTGCTGCCCCTGTGGCTGGTGGCCCTGCTCGGCCTGGCCCAGGCGTGCCCCGAGCCCTGCGCCTGCGTGGACAAGTACGCCCACCAGTTCGCCGACTGCGCCTACAAAGATCTTCAAGTGGTGCCCACAGGGTTGCCCTCCAATGTGACCACCCTCAGCCTCTCGGCCAACAAGATCACCTCTCTGCAGCGGCGTTCCTTTGTGGAGGTGACCCAGGTCACCTCCCTCTGGTTGGCACACAACGAGATCAGCTCCATCGAGCCCGGTACCTTCGCCATCCTGGTGCAGCTGAAAAACCTCGACATCAGCCACAACCAGATCATGGACTTCCCCTGGCAGGACCTCTACAACCTCAGCGCTCTCCAGCTGCTCAAGATGAACAATAACCACATGGCTCTGGTGCCTCAGGGGGCTTTCCACACCCTGAAGGACCTCCGGTCCCTACGCATCAACAACAACAAGTTCACCACCCTTGCAGAGGGTATCTTTGACTCGCTTAGTTCCCTCTCCCACCTGCAGATCTACAACAACCCCTTTGAGTGCTCCTGCAAGCTCCAGTGGTTGAAGAAGTGGATGGACAGCACGCTCATCTCCATCCCTGAGAAGGACTCCATCACTTGTGCCCTCCCGGAGCAGCTCCGAGGAGTGCCGGTGGGGAAGATCCCTGACGTGCAGTGCACCTCTCCTACCGTGCAGCTCACCTATTACCCCAACCTGGACACCACGGAGCTCTTTGACGGCTTCACCCTGACGCTGCACTGTGCCGTGACAGGCACCCCGCCACCTGAAGTAAGCTGGAAGATCCGCACCTCCAGCCAAACCCTGGAGCTCAATGGGAACCCAAAGGAGAGCGCTGGGAAGGACATCCCCAAACAGGACCCTGAGCGCTTCTTGGTCTTCAAGAACGGCACGTTGGTGATTCCSCACCTGAGCAAGCGGGAAGAAGGCACCTACACCTGCCTGGCCACCAATGAAATGGGGAGCAACCAGACTTCAGTCAACGTGGCTGTGGCAGGCACCCAGAAATACCCGCTGCAGCCTGGGAGGGACCCACTGGGGGGTAAAGCACAGCCAGGTGACAAGAAGCCTGGGGCCAAGGGAGCAAAGAACAGTGTGCTCATGCCAGATGAGAGGAACAAACCCCTCGGTCCCACCCGGCAGAGCCAATCATCCTCGGTGGCTGGGACAGAGTCCACGGGAGATGCGCAAATCCCTTTCCAGCTTCCACCCTTTGAGAAGAAGTGTGGCTCTACACAAACCAGCAAGTACATTTCCAACCATGCCTTCAACAAGAGTGGCGACTTCAAGCAGCACACGTTCGACCTGGGGGTGATCGCCTTAGATGTGTCGGAGCACGATGCCCGGGTGCAGCTCACGCCCACCTACATGCAGGCCGAGAAGGTCCACCTCAGGATGCTCTACCTGTGCCAGGAGAGCAGCCAGGGCCATGCCTTGGTCCAGTGGTCCAAGATCGAGGAAGGGGTGAACTCGTACTGGTTCCAGGGCTTGAACCCCGGCACCAACTACTCCGTGTGTCTCACCTACCTGGGGGAGGACTGCCAGGTACAAGTGGTCTTCACCACCAAAAAAGAGATCCCCTCACTCATCATCATTGTGGTCGTGAGCATCTTTTTGCTGGTGCTGGCCACCTTACCCCTGATGGGGGCCACATGGTGCCACCTCCTCTCCAAGTACCAAGGGAAGACCTACAAGCTCATCATGAAGGCCCAGAACCCGGACCAGATGGATAAGCACATGGCTGCCGACTTCGACCCCCGCGCCTCCTACCTGGAGTCCGAGAAGAACTACAATCTCAGCGAGGTGGGGGAAGCAGATGTGGAGGAAGAAGATGAGGAGGAGGAGGATGACGACGAAGGAGGCAGGCGGAGGAGGAGAGAAACCGAAGGGGCTCCGGAGCTGGAGCGGGAGGAGAGCGTGGCAGCCAGCTCCATGGCGGAGTTGCAATCCAAAGCCAACGGCGAGGAGTTCGAGGTCCGCTCTGAGTACAGCGACAAGCTGCCACTGGGCGCTGAGGCCATCACCATCTCCCAAGAGATCAACGGCAACTACCGGCAGCGCCCCCGCTGAGCCTCCCTGCACCCCCTCCGCCTCCCCCCGGCCCCC
>JAYKAV010002993.1:216581-279384 GCA_035582835.1 Phoebastria nigripes
CCCAGTTGTAGTGCAGGTCTTATTCAGCCTCTCCATTGCCAATAAAATGTCTCCCCCCCCGCTCTAAATGGCAGGGTTAGGGACTGGAAGGAGCAGCAAAACTTGCCTACAAGGCAGAGACAAAGGGGTCTCGCTGCCAGCTCCTCGCAGAGCTGCAGTTAACCTCTTCCCTGGTGGGACACAGCTTCCAGATGCTGGGAACAAAGTGTGCACAGTCCCCTTTGCAAGGCAAGAAGAAGGGGAGTAAGGAGTTAGCTCAGAAATATTTCGCTCTAAAGACTTCCAGCAGCCAGGGACCCCACACTCTCTTGCTGAGAAAAAAGCACTTGAGAAGCTGTTTTTTTCCATGACATGGAGAAATATGGAGATGAGGGTTGGTTTGAGGTCTGAAAGCATGCTGAAAATTCCAACAACTTGGTGGTTTAGGGGAAGGCTGGTTGTGAAAGAGCTGCAGTTGCTCTGTTTCCCCTAATTCCAGCTTCAGCAGGATGAACTCTGAACCCCCAGCTCCCACTTTTCATCCCAAAACCYGGGGAAACAGCATTCCGGGGGGTTGGTATTTCATCAAAGATCAAAAAGAGGCATTTTCTAGTGGGGGAAGGAAAGGGTTTAGGGGGAAGTTCCCTGCTCACGTAGGTAGTCAAAGGCTCTGCTCTTGGCCAGGAAATGCCTTCTTCGGATTAGGGAATATTTCAAACAGCCTTTTCCAGCTGAAGTGCTGGGGATAATCACATGGATGCTTCACTCTTCTGCTGCTTTCCCTTAGTACCTGGAAAGAAAAAGTAGATCCCCATCTTGGCTAGACGGTCCTGTTCATTCACCCTCCGTCTCTGTTCCCAGGAGGAAGGATGAGGCCCCTGCTCTGCTGCCTGGGGCTGGCCACGCTCCTAGGGCCCTGCCTGGCCTGTCCCAGCACCTGCTCCTGCTCCACCAAGAAGAACGGGCGGCTGTTGGCTGAGTGTGCCTACAAGGATCTCCAGGAGGTACCCGAGGGGTTGTCTTCCAACGTGACCATCCTCACCTTGTCGGCCAACAGGATCGGCTGGTTGGGGCAGGGCTCCTTCACCGAGGTTCCTGAAGTGCAGTCGCTGTGGTTGGGCTACAACCAGATCGGGGTGGTGGAACCGGGGGCTTTTGCCTTGTTGGTGCACCTGAAGAATCTGGACCTGAGCCACAACAAGATTGCAGATTTCCCCTGGCAGGACCTCCGTAACCTCAGCGGTCTGCAGATCCTRAAGATGAACAACAACCGCCTGGCCGGGCTGCCCCAGGATGCTTTCCGCTTCTTGAAGGACCTGCGCTCCCTCTGGCTCAACGACAATGAGTTGACCACCCTGGCCGAGGGCACCTTTGACAACCTGCCCTCCCTGTCCCAGCTGCAGATTTTCAACAACCCCTTCAACTGCTCCTGCAAGGTCTTCTGGCTGAAGAAGTGGACTGAGAACACCTCCGTCTCTATCACTAAGGGGGGGTCTACCCTGTGCGTGGCTCCCAGCAGGCTGAAGGGCAGGGCGGTGACAGACATCCCTGACCACCACTGCATTGCTCCCTCCGTGCAGCTCACCTACCTCTCCAACCTGGACAACACCGTCATGTACGACGGCCTCACCCTGACCCTGCACTGCAGCGTGGCGGGCAGCCCCCCACCAGAGATCAGATGGAAGATCCAGACCTCCAGCCGCCATGTCGAGATCAACGGGCCTAACGTGGCACGGGATGGAAACGTCAAGCAGAGCCAGGAGCGCTTCTTGRTCTTCAAGAATGGCACCATGGCCATCCCCAACTTCAGCAAGGAGGATGAAGGCATCTACACCTGCCTCGCTGTCAACGACGTGGGCACGCGGGATGTCTCGGTCAACGTGGCCTTGGCTGGGTCGGAGAATCCAGCTGAAGACCTGCTCCGAGATGACCCCCAAGCCAGCCACCTCGGGGGTCAGAGCTGCTACAAGGGGGATGAAATGGATCCCTCTGGTGCTGGAGAAAAGCTGGTGATTGTTTACCACATGCCAAGGGAGTCGAAGAGCAGGGCTGGAGGAGCAGTGCCCCAGGTCCACCTGGGGACCCTGCTGCTGGCTTTGGGCATYGCGCTCTGCTGTTAAAGAGGGGGAGAAGGAAACGGTGCCTCGGGGGTTCCCCCTCTTTCTGTAGCATTTATCTTCATGTAGTGCCATGCCTTTGCTGAGCTTCTGGGAACTGTGGGCGGTCAGGAGTCAAAGGGGGCTGAGACTCAGGCCTAGGGCTGGTAGTTCAACCCCTCCTTAGATGGGGGCCAGGGCTGGGCTCTGTTAGTTGAGAGCTTCAAACAAGCTTGGGTGATGGAGAGCAGATCCACACCATGCTGCTGCTTTTGAGGCATCCAAATCTGCCACCTCCTGACTTATCTCCCTTCTGAGACCAAAGTGCAGCTGCAGGATTGAAGTCCACCCTCAACAGGGTGACCATCACCCATCCTCAGAGCCCACCAGGAGCCCTCCTCCACCCGCAGCAGCCAGCCATGACCAGGGAGGGGATCTCTCGCAAAGAGGATCCCATCAGTCCAGTGGCACCAAAGATGACATCCTTACTGTGATCAGCGCCCGGGCCCTTGGCCGGCCAGGCGCATCCTTCCTACCACGGACCTCACGTGAAACACCAGGAGCAGAAGGACCAGTCTGAGAATGGGGGAATAGCCTGGGCACAGGGTCCTGGGGTCCCAGGACACATGGCTCTGGGGGAAAGAGATATGATGGTGCTTTGTAAACAGGATGGGTACGGTAGGACACATTGGATGGGGCCATGGGCTTGGATCAGGCCATTTTGTGGAGCAGGAGAAGCTTTCCCACAGGCTTCATCCCTGTAGGAGCATAAAGGGCTCCCACTGGTTGGGTCTGGGAGCACCCAGGGTGCCTGCACCCTCCCTGCATGTCACAGGATCAGGCCTTGCCCCCCTCAGTACCTCTCCCAGAYGTGATGCAGCTGATTTAGTGATTTAGCTGATTTGATGCAGCAACCTGATCTAGTTGAAGATGTCCCTGCCCATGGCAGGGGGGTTCGACTAGATGACCTTTAAAGGTTCCTTCCAATCCAAACTATTTTACAATTCTATGATTTTTTTGCCCCCCCTTCCTTTTCACCGCTGAAACCTGCAGTCCAAAACACTCGGCTGGGCTGGAACCACCGAGCTGCACTGCTCTAGCTCCGACCCTGGTGGGGAGGGATTGAGCCCAAAGAGACCAAAATAATTTCCTAGCACTCCTCTCTGATGGGAAACCGAGCAGGGGCTGTATGATGGAGCAGGAGGAAGAAAGATTGAGAAAATCCAGACAAGAGGGAAAGAGGCTGAGCTGACCTATAAGCCATAAACACAATTTTCTTTAAGTGCTTTAGCATTCCTATGCAGGACATATATACCATACCCGGCTGCCCCAGGGTGCTGGGGGACCCCTTGTCTCATGGCGGGGGGGCTGAGCATCTCCATCTCCCCCACCCCGAGGCACAGGCGGTCCGGCTTTCCTGCCTTCTGCCAGTGCTCACCTGCAGGAGCTGGACGCACCCCTGCAGCCACCCTCGCCTTATAACCAAAGCTGTACGGACAGCAAAGTCCCAAGTGCAATAAATACCTTTTTTTTTTTTAAAAAAAAAAAAACAAGCTGATGCGTGCTGCCTCTGTGCACCCTCAAATCCCCCAGCATCATCTGGGGTACCACAACTCATCACCAACCCCCTTTCCCCCCAGCTCCCCCAAAGCCCGCCCCGCACTGTAGCATTCCCCCATGATGACCCTAGAGGGAGGATGCATTTATAGGGTACCCAAAACTCCCCCCATCACTGCCTGCAGCAGGCAGGGGAAGGTAGCGACGCCAAAACCAGCTGAAAAGCAGCTGTCCCAGAGCCTCAAGCCTCCACACAAGCTCTCCAGTCCCACCATTCAGTGTCTAGCCAGCTCGTAGGATAAGGAAAGGGGCAGCCGAGGAGCTGCCACATGGCAACACTGTCCGGGTACGGCGCCGAGGTCTCCGCAGGGGTCCCGAGGCAGAAACAGCCCAGAAAGAGCCTGCGGCTCCTTGCACGAACAGCCTTTGATGCTAACAAGCAGGCGCATATTTTTCCCATTACAAGCAGAAAGGATGAAAAACATCACGGCCCCTACGAGAGTTTAGGTTTCATTTTGTAGGATACAACTTTTAACACCGATTTTATCCCAGCCGGGGTCCTCCCCTCCCTGCCTGCCTGGGAACAGTGGGGTACGGGAGCTTATTCCTGCAACCTCAGCTGGGAACAGGGTTTGGAGCCTGGGATAAGGATAAAAAAAATAAGATTTAGGCTCCCAGCAGCCCTAAGCCATGCCTGAAAGTCTCTGCTCACCTTGCAGAGCTGCTGCTCCCCCAGGCTTTGCTGGTGCGTGGCTGTTTTGTTGCCAGAAAGGTGAATTCCTCTGCGTTCGCCAAGTTTACTCATAGCTTTTATGGTAAGTTATTAGCAATATTAAGCATGTATCTTTCATAACAAGCAGGGCACCTGCCACATGGCTCCTGGCTTGGATGCTGCAGGTGATACCACACTTGGCATCACCATCCTGACCCACCATGGCCACCAGCCGGTGCAAGTCTGGGGTGCCGCAACCTGCCATCAGCTCCTCTCTGTCCCTCACGTGTACAAAGCCACAGCATGACCCAGACCTGAATTTCCATTCCCCACGTGGGCATTTTTTTTTGTTAAGGGTGGTTTTCAGCCAGATCAGCCCCCTGAACCTCCTCCCYATCAGTTCAAGTTTTGGTGGAGAGGACTGCAGATGTGCAGGGGCAGAGCTATCCCATGGCTGTACTGATGTTGGGGGTTTAGAGAGGAGGTGAGAAGCCACCATGAAGAGGAGGAGCTCAGTTCACCCCCAGGGCACCCTGCTTGTGTCAAAGAAGGGAAAGAAAACAAGCAAATCAATGAAGCCACCTCCTGTCTTCCTCCCAGGGCTGTCATCTCTCACCTCGGCCACAGCCCGCCGCCTGCCAAGTTATCTCCAGGCAGGGCTGTGTAAACAGATGCTGAAATCCAGCTCCACCCATGGCCCAGAGCTGCGAAAGATTTCAGGGATTACCAAGGCTGCCTTCAAAGCCCCAGCGCCTGGGAGGCTGGAGATGCGTTGGGATGGGCTGCAAGAGAAAGGCACTGCCTTTGCCTTAGGGCATCCCTTCACCCGATACACGCAGGACACCCAGCACCCACCAGCACTGCACCTCTCCTATGCTCAGACATGCAAACCCAAGCACGCAAAGCCGAGAGCTGGGAAAGCAGCAGGAATTGCACCTTGGACTCCTGCTGTCTTAAAAAGAAAATAACCCAGATCTGCCTCCGGTGCCACTGCTGTCACCCAGTTTGGTGACATTGTACTATGTGCTAGACAGTAATCAAATACAATTAAAACAGTGTTGGTCAGGGCAGCAGATGTGAAAGGGCTTTGAGCATCCAAGCGCACCAGGTGGCTGTTTGGGCAGCGCCTGCAGGCAGCAGATGAAGGCAGGGACCTCCCTCTCTTTGCCGGGATGGAAAGGGAGTGGGTCAGGCTCCTGGGGAGGGGGCTGGCTCCCACCCAGGGAGCTTCAATGTTGTGGGGAGATGCCAGGACGCTCCAGGCAAACCCCAAAGCACGGGGCTCAGTCTTGCTCACCCCCAAACCACACTGACAGTGCTGCAAGCACCCTAGCAGGAGGGCATGAGGTCCTTGAGAGCCTACGAAGAGCAGGTCTGCTCACTTCCAAGGAGATCCCTGGGGCAAGGGGTTCAAACTGCATCGACCCCATCAAGCAGAGAGGATGGCACAGCAGCCCTGCTCCGTGCAGGGTGGGCTGCAAAGTCTCAAAGGTACCTGCTTTAGCAAGGCTGAGGTGTTTGAGGTGGTGTTGAGATGGAAGAGTAAGGACCCACCAGTCCAACTCACCCTGCTTGCTGCCTGCAATGGTGGGCTAATGCTGGGCATCCTTCCAGCCACCGAAGGCAGGATTTCCAAGGGACACATCATGGGAAGAGGTGATCCAGCAACACCTTTGACACCTACCTTTGGTGCTTTAGCCACAAAATGTCCTGTTTCAATTCCCATTCTTCATGGGAGCTGTGATTTAGGGGCCAAACATTTTGATCAGAAAGCAAACTGATCAGGTTTGCATTAAAATTTCCCTAAGATGGGGAGAGGGATCACAGATTTGGTTCCACCACCCCCAGGTCAAGCAGATCTACCACAAAGCCTCTGCTGAGCAAGGTCAGTCCCAACCATCACCCGGAGACACAGCTGTGACAGTCCTCATGTCCCTTCTGCCAGGTCTGGCTTATTTGGGAACGGCCAAGAGACCAAGCACATCCCAAGCATAGGAATGAGGTATGTGATTTATTAACCTTCCTCGACTTGGCATGTCCAAGGGAGGTGTAAAACTGCTTTCTATGGATTCAAGCTCAGCTTGTTCGGAGGGCCACTGGTCCTGAGGAACCGCTGGCTTTAAACAAAATGGGGTGGCAGCAAGAGGCTCCGAGGGGACAAGAGTTACGAGGAGTAGAAAACAAATGGCTCTGCAACCTCATGGCCCAGAGCAGAGCAGACAGGGATTTCAGCCTTCACAATATTGGGAGGGGGGGGAAGAGTCCCGGGATTAGGTACGGTGCCCAAGGAGAGCCAGGATCAGACCTGAAAGGGAGAAGCTGGGGATGGGGTTGGCAGCGGGGACCTTCTCCGCAGGGAGACCATGCAGAGATGCACGTAGCTCCTCGTGCTCAGTCTGGCTGAGGATCCCTCCTCACACACAAACACACACCTTCTCCCTCTTTCCTTACTGCCCTGGTGCTGGGGACTTGTGCCTGCCTTGCCACGTGTTGGAAAGGCAACTGTTGAGAACTGGTGGGCTCATTGCAGGAGTGACTCTTAAGAAGATGTTTCCGAGATGCCTGAAGGGTTTAGCTTGGCTCATCAACCCCTCTCCATCTAGGTGAGGCTTGGAGCTGACCCAGTTGCCTTGGCTGTGTCTTCACCTCTGGACCTTGGTAGTAGCTCAGCATGGACCTAGAACTAAAAACCAGCCCCCATCACCACTGGAGAGGGACTGGTGGCTGGAGAGGGGCAAGAGGTGCCCAAAACTCCTGCCAGCACAGGAGGAGAGTCAACAGGAGACAGGGATAGGATGGGACGGGAGTGTGCGTGGGATGCAGAGAGAGAAGGGGGGCTTCTCTGGAGGTCAGGGCTTGGGTGGACTGAGCTGGGTGCCATTGGCTGTGGGGTCAGAGAGGGCGGTTTTCCGGCAAGCTGTCAGCGAGGGGTTGTTGAGGAGAGTGTAGGCCAGCCACCACCGGGCTCGGCTCTGCTTGAACCTGGCTCTGCTTGGCGGCGCCTTCTTGGGCTGCATCAGCTGGATGCCTGAAAGGGGACAGGAGGGGGGAACAATTTCAGCCCCAGCTCCCCCTCGCTGGGGCTGCCCAGGTGCCACCTACACCCTGGGGTGAAAGCAGACGAGCCCCATTCTGCCCTTGCACGGGCAGAGGAACGTGGCAGCTCCTGGGATGGAGATGGTCACACACCAAACAGAGGAGGTGGTGTAAAAGTGGAGGGAGCAGCAGAACCACAACCCTCAATGGTCCCTTTACCCCAAGGCACCAACAGCATCTCTAGAGGAGCAGCAAACCCACAGAGGAGACCCCGATGCCACCCCACAGCGATGGCCATGCATCCCCCTGGTTGTTGGTGGGAAGGTCTCACCTTCTTCCACGTTGCTGGCCCGGAGCCCCGGCGGCCCCTCTGGCCTGGCTAGCTGGAGAAGCAGCAAGCAAAAGGCTTTCATCACTGGGTGGGACTGGCTGACCTCGATTTTCAGATAGTGGCAGTAAGTGTGGTAGCCTGGGGGAACACAGCCCACAGTAAATACCTGTGGTGGGGCCAGACTTCATGGTTGCCTCTTCCCTCCTGCACTGGAGCAAAGAGGAGGGTTGTTTGCTGGGCTCCATCTCTGCCCTGCCAGAGCTGCTCTGCCTTCAGAGCTAGGGATGAGCTCTGCTCCCAAAATCCCAGCAGGAAAAGCAGAGGAAGGGCTGAGGTCCCCTCACTGCTGACTTTAGTGCAGGAGACGTGAGAGTCCTCTGCCCATGGGAAGAGGGTCTGGTCACTGGTAAAGCCCAGGAATCCCCAGCAGGGCATCACCTGCCCTTGGGATGGATGGAAAAGCAGGACTAAGTGGGCATCAGGAGGAGCCACTTGCTCCCATTGTCCTACCTACCCTTTTCTGAACACGGGTTAGAGCATGAGGACCTGAAGCCAGCCTCAGTCCCAGCAGCTCCAGGTGATGCAGGAGCCCCTGGCCATGTCCCCCAGGAGCTTGATGGTGGGAGGAGGGCCCCCATGCTCACAGAGGTGCTGCAGAGGGACCTCCCAGTGTCCTACCAGGGTCGAAGGTCTCCACACCACGGTTCAGCAGGCTGATGTCCAGCTGGCAGAAGTGGACAGCATTATAAAGGCCAGAAATGACCATCCTCCACACCCCGGCCAGGACACCCACCAGGACATTGATGGGGAAGAGCAGGTAAGTCACTATATAGAGAGCTCGCCTGTGGGTGGAGAGGGAGGAGTAAGGAACACAAACACCACGGGACAGGAAGCACAGCCCTTCCCTGCCAGAGAAACCTCCTGCCAAAATAAGCCTCCCACTCTTCTCTCCCTTCCCAGCAGACACACTCCCTGTTTGAGGTGTCTCCATCCCATGGAGAGAAGCAAACACCCTTCAGGGCTCTTGGAGAGGAGACAGCCTGGTGCACTGTCAGGACTTCAAAACTTGGCCTCCAACATGCATAGTGTCTCCATTTCTCCTTGATGACTTAGAAACCAGACAAAACATGAGTATGGTGGTTTGGGATGGAGGACACCAGCTCCTGTGGAGGCCAGAAGAGCCTACAGCAGCCTCCCCACAATGCTGGGCAAGTGATGGAGGTGATGGAAGTGCCTTGGCTGGACAGAGCAGGACGCCTAGATCCATCTGTCACCCCGGTCTTCAGCGTAAGGAGACAGCTTATGCAGTGACACCATGCGCGAGCGAGGGACCACATCTGCTGGCAGCATCGGAACCAGTCCAGCCGATCCTGAAGGATCTGGGCTTCCTCTGAGGGGGTGGTGGAGCAGGGCACAGACCTCACCAGCTTCACCCCACCGAAATCAAGGCTGTAAATGGACCATGGCCCTCTAAAGCATCTAAAGAAACCTCTCTGGGAGCATGGAGCCACTTAAACCCCTCAAAACCACAGCCTTTCCCCCTTGAGCTCACGGCACAGAGGATGCCACGACATCAGAGGCATGTGTAAACCCAACACAGTCCCAGGGTCCTGGACCTCAGGAGGGACAGCTCTGCCCCAAAGGCCCCCCACATCCCCATACCTATTAGTGAGCTCCTTCCGGAGGGGATGCTGCTCCAGGAATTGGTAGTGAGCTGCCAAATTTTGCACTATGACGGCAACAACCAGGGTCAACCAGAAGGGCCTGGGTGGGAGGGAAGAGGCAGGTTGGACACCAGGAGGGTCCCAAACATGAGACACCATCCCAGGCAGCAGAAACCTCCAGCAAAGTTGAAAGACCCCAAAATAGAGCCTTCCCTTAACAGAGCACCCCAAAACACACCATGGCCATGGACATGGCACCCACTTGGGTCTTCCATCCCTCCCCAAGGGCTGCGAGCACTCACCACATGTTCTGAATGATTTTGAAGAGGTGTGTGTTTGTGCCGGACTGGAGCGGGATGATGAAGAGGAAGGTAAACCCCACTGAGCAGATGAAGAAAATCACTTGCTGCATGAGGAGACCTGGGAGGGAGACACGGGGAGAGAAACCATTGTGCGGGAGGATATAGAAGTGGTGGTTGTTCTTGCTCTTATTCCCCAAACCTGTGCTTGTTGCTGAGCATGTCTTTCATTTTAATCCCACAAAAAGCCTGTGAGTTCCTTACCTGCCTCCCCCGCTCTGAACACAATGCTCCGCGTGGGATTTAATTACAAGTTCAGCCTTTCTTATTGCTCCCCACATTATTCCCACTGAGAAGAGCCATCACTCTGGGCTGCAACTATGATGCCTCATCATAAAATTCAGCCTGAGCTCTGATTTCTAATCATAAATCACACCAAAATCATCAGCAGCTGTGGTTCCTTGTGCTTGAGCTTCTGCTTCACCTCTGCTGCTTTGCTTTAATGACTTGAAAACCAAGATTTTTAAGTAGGAGGTGGATTCACAGCAGCACAGCGAGATGCAGCCGGCTCTGCTGGGCATGCACTGAGCACTGGGTGGCCAAAGGAAAGCTGCTCCTTGCTGGCAAAAGGGTGCAAGGACTGGTGCTCCCCAGCTCCTACCTCCACCCTGATCTCTGCAATCTGCCTGCAAAATAGGTCCCCTTTCCCGTGGTCACCAACAGAACTGGTGGTACCCCCTGTCCTTCCATCACTCCCTTGGATCCTCAGCTTGACTCTCCTGTGCAGCCTTGGCGTGCTGATATGGTTGGGTGTTGCACATGCATCACTGCAGTCACTGCCCAGAGTCACCTCCCATGGGGCAGAGAGAATTTAAAATGTCTCCAAACCATGGTGGGGTGAGGATTTCTACCCTCTTTGACGTCTTCCACCCATCCATGGAGCGGGTAGCCCTCCCAGACAGGGAGACCCAGGCCGTGCCAGGGAAGGTGTGCAGAGAGGGGCACCCTGGGTGTGAAGACCAGGACTGGAGGAGACAGACAGTCCTTTGCATGAGATGCTGCAACAGCTTCTTGAATCAAAATATTTGGGCTTGAGCCAAAACGAGTCATCATTTCTCCCCCACTTTATTTTCTACCCTACCATTTAGTGTTCAGCATGGTCCTCCCCGCAGAAGGACAGATTGTGTTTGGGGAAAGAGGAACAAAAGCCTCGCAGCCGTCCCTTTGCAAAATGGGGCAAGAAAAGGGGAAGAGCTGCTTAAACCTGGGGTAGGCTGTGCAAGGTGGGGGTCCACCACCCATCCGCCCCCTCCTGCCCCCCAGCCCCATTTACCCAGGCAGGCAAAAGCCGTCTGGAAGCCAGCAAAGCTCATCCAGCAGACAATGGCTTGTCGGGATGGGCGGAGGATATGGGCTTTGTAGAAAACATCCAGCACGGCTCCTTGGTACAGCGCCTTCAGGTTGTTCCTGGGGAGATAGACCAGCTGCATCCCGGCTCGGTGACAAGGTCAGGGCCAGAGGAGTGAGGACACTATACCTGTGCATCACCAGCGTCCTCAGGAGCATGGCGCAGGTCAGCAGGCAGCACAGCACCAGCGAACAGATGTAGCAGACTGCAGAGGAAACGGCCGGGTCAGGGCTGTGGCCAGCCCCAGCAAAAGGATTTTATTGTAAAATGTATCTCAGAAGCATTGCGGGGGGCTGAGTTACAGGGCTGCATGGGTGTACCCCTCAGCGGGGCACTGTGCCTCAGTTTCCCTCCCTACCCGCTTTGTGATACAGGGAGACCGTTCTCCATCTCCCAGGCAGGCATGAGCTGGCGAGACAGTGAAAGGGAAGGGGAAAGCCAAGCAACCAGGGGAAATACAAGCAGTTGGGCTAGCTCAGCGCTGGGAAAATCATTGAGCAAGCCGTGATAAGCAGGCAGTGCAATGGAGAGAGCCTAGGAAGATGCTCTCAGAAAAGGGGATGTTGGGGGGGAAGCAAGACGGGGGAAGGAGGGACGGAGATGTCAGGAAAACAGGATGAGAGGGGCTTGGTGACTCTGGAAAAGCCATAAAAAGGGCCCCCCCTTGGCTGGTGGTACCCCAAGGTAGTGCTGTGGAGGGAGGGGGGCACCCCTGCCTTCCGTGCACCCCCCCATCCAGGGCTTTCAATTATCTGGGGGCCCAGGGGCCATCTGCTCGATTCCAGCACATATCAAAGCCTGCAGCCGAAGGGCAGCATCTGCAACTCGGCTCTGCCGGCTCTCCCTGCCTCGCCGTCTTGGCACACGGTGGCCACTCAGAGATGCCTGGCACGGCACCAGGCTCACACGGCTGCCTTTCATGTCTGCACGGCTGCAGCTTTGGCAGCTGTTTTTTAAGTCTCCCTGGAAGCTGCCCCATCATGAACCGGTTTCCTGGACCATCCTCTGGGTTAGAAATCTCTCTGATAAGTTCTGAAATCCTCCAAAAATCACCTATGGATACAGGACCTGGCTGGGAACCCACCTTCCAGGGACCACAGGTAGTACTTCACGGTGTTGAGCTCCTTCTCCATGTCACCCGGGATGGCCGGGCTCTCCGAGGGCACCAAGCCAAACTGGACCAACAACACCACGATGTCCTTCGTCATCCCTGCCCGCACAATCTGGATGGTGGGGACAACAGCTACCAGGAGCAGCAGGGCAACCTGCAAAGGAGCAGTGCCACGTGAGCCCCAGGTCACGGCATCCCACTGCTGAGCCATTGCCTTAACTTAAAGACTTAAGGCTGGCTGAGCCCTGGAAGCACATGGCTGGCTGCTGCGGCTCAGCTGAGGCATGGTAATACCTTGAGGCACGCTAATACCATCCCCGTAGCCAAAATTGTGGTGTGGCAATGACCTCTGGGCTCCTCTGTCTCGAGAGGACACAGCCAAGAAGGCAGGGAGG
Organism: Phoebastria nigripes; assembly: GCA_035582835.1. Classification (NCBI taxonomy): domain Eukaryota; kingdom Metazoa; phylum Chordata; class Aves; order Procellariiformes; family Diomedeidae; genus Phoebastria; species Phoebastria nigripes. The sequence goes on from JAYKAV010002993.1 coordinate 229,170, forward strand.
GGGCTCTGCTTGGCATTTAGCCATCAGCATCACCTGGTAGACAGCAATCACGGCAGTGGTTATGGACAGGACGAGCTTCAGCGGGATCCGGAAACCTGTAAGGCAGAATTGGAAGGGTGTATTGGAGAGGAGCTGGGATGTGGGATCACAGGGGAAGCAGGCCGCAGGTCCACCCAACCCAGCAGCCAAAGCAAACGCCCAGGAGAGAGCACTGGAACAGGGCGGTCAAATATCAATTGGGATTTCCCCAGAGAAAATGTATAGCTGGGAACAGTTTCTCCATACTTTAGCTGTATGGATTTCCTTCCTGTTGATCCTCCTTTCCTGGAAGCCCACGAAACCTCATGCACCTGCAGCACCAAGTCCCAGCAGCCGGGTGCCTGTTGCCTTGGGAGCCGCGTCCCTTGGGATGTCACCTCCCAGGACAGCCCCTGTTTCTTGCACGGGCAGAGGGGGCGAGGAGTAGCTCCCCATTCCTGGGCTGTTAGGGATTTTATCCACTTATCATAGATTTTATTCCCTTAYCGTAGCCTTATCAAGCATCACGCTGCAATATTAGCACAATCCATGCCTGAACCTCACTGCCTCAGCCCACCCATGCCCCCATGGTGTGGGGGGGTCCAGCTCCCCATCTCAAACTGCAACAGTTTGTGCAAAGCTGAGGCGTTGCACGTGCGGCAGGCGGCAGCTGCCATGGCACAGATGCTTTGGGGAAGAAGCCAAGAAAGGCATTTGCTCTCCCCGGGGAGGGGGAGGCAGCCTGTTTGCCGAGCTGCTGCTGCAGCCAAGAGTGCAGCCTGTGCCTGCCCGCAGCCTACCTTCCTCGGGAGTGTAGATGTAGGAGTGTAAATATGTCTGGACCCTTGATAGGAGGCTCTCTTCTATCTTTGTGGAGCTGGAGGAGGAAGGAGAGGGTGAAAACCATGTCCCTTGGGAGCAGGGACGCTTTCTGCCCTCGTTGCAGGCAGCAGGCAGCCAGGCAGGGCTGGCACAGGCACTCACTGATCAGGCAGAGCTATGGGAAGGTGTCGTCCTTACCTCCCCTTCCGAGGGCGTTTGGACAGGACAGCCTTTAGGTACTTCTTGTAATAACCTCTCCCTGTAACCTTAAGGAAAGCAGCAATAAGTTGCCTGATTTAGTACAGTGACACACTCAGGCACTTGGGGCAGGGAGAAGTGACTCTGCCTTTTGGGGGGCCAGAGCATCTGCATCCCACCCAGCAGCCATCTCCTTGCTCTGCTACCCCCATCCACCCACCCATCGCCAGCACGATGCCCCACAGCACCCTCCGTACAGGATGCAGGTGATGGGCTCCCAGCCCTCGTTTGGATAACGAACTTGTTGGAGCAATGCTGGCAGCAAATCTTCCAGCACTGCAAAGGTGGAAAGAAATCTGCCTTGTTCCCATCAACAAAGCAGCCGAAAACCGGCCACACCAGTAGGACAGCCAAAAACCCTCATCCCCACCAGCCAGCTCCCAGCAAGCGCCTGGGGGTCACTTCAGTCCACACTTGGGCTGACAGCTTTTTCTTGAAGTGGGTTTTTCCTCCTCTCTTCCCAACAAAGCCCAGCATTTCCCAAAGGGCCAGGGATTATCCAGCCTGCCAGGAAAACAAGGCGACTCCAGTCTCGGCCTGAATGGGACACATTGATGCCTTAAGCCTCTTGTACTAAGGAGTTTACTCCAAAGATGGATTTTTCACTCCCTCTTCAAATCCAGTGAGAGAAACAGAGCCACGACCCATGCCGTCAGAGGGATGGAGGGGAGGCAGCTCCTGGTGCCGGAGCAAAGTGGGGAACAAGTGCCCTAGGAGCACTCCACTTCTCCTGGTCCCCCAGGCAGACAGATGGGCTGCGGGGCAGGAGAGCTCCCGAAACCACGCAGGTCCATCAAGGGGTTCTCCCATGCTACCACCCCGCTAGTCGCCCCATGGATCTTCATTACCTCCTTATCCAAGGTCTCCTCCTGCCTGGTGAAGCTCTTGATGAGCAGGGCTGGATACCAAAGGCTTAAGAGCACAAGGCAGAGGATGATGGGGACATAAGAGAGCGTGGAGTAGTACCTGTATATCTGGGGAGAAGCAGAGCTGTCACACATGAGACCACCCCAGCCTGGGGATCTAGGCCTGGGCAGGTGACACCTTAACGTCACTTCAAGGAGGTGGTGAGAAAGCCACCTCCAACCCTGGGCCACACCAGCCGCCTCGCTCCTTCCCCAGGCGGTGGGACATGTACCTTTGGTGACTGGGGACAATCCACCTTCTGCCAGATGTGGACTGCGCAGTGGCACCAGGAGAGGAGGCAGCCCACGAGGTAGCTGACCCTGTGCCGGACAGTGGCACAGGCGATCAGGGGGTAGTAGAAGGCAGGGTAGTAGAGCAAAGCCAGGATCTTCCAGTACTCTAGATGGGATGGTGGGAAGAGAGGAGGGAGAGCAAAACAGGGAAGAGAAGGCAGCGCTCTCAGTATGGACCAGAGCGAACAGACAGCTCTGGTGATGCCACCCAAAGCTGCACGCCTCCTGGGTGGGAAAGAGCGTGGTGCCCACAGGCCAGGAAGGTGCTCGCCTTACCTCGGGTGCTCTGGGAGGAGTGGGCAATGAGCGGCAGAGGGTCCCTGTCCAAGAGCAGCACACAGAGGGAGGAGAACAGGATGCCAAACACCGCAGCCACCAGCCCTTGGTTGCCTTCCTCCTCCAGAAAGTTGGCCGGGCTGCAAGCCAAGGAAGGGATGAGCCTGATACCAGATCATGGGCACCCTGTCCCCACCATCCTCTGCTGCAGAGCTGGTTTATCCCATGCTGCACCTCAGCATCCCTCCACCTGCTTGGCTGCAGTGTGACAGGGACCCTGGGGACCGGGGTGCAGGGCCACGGTACCTGAGCAGTCCTGGGATGCCATTCCAGCAGCTCCGGTGTAGACGCCTGCGTTTCACCAGCAAGGACAAGCCCACGAGCACGGCCAGCTGCCAGAAACCCAATCGAGGGAGCAATAAATACATGGTGGGGGGTCTGGGTGGGGGGCTTGGACATGCCGCTATGTGATGGGGCCTCCATGGAGACACTGTCTCCATCCAACACCCTAAATCCAGCCATGGCTGAAGCAGGGACAGGCAGTTCTTAACCTGCTCTGATGAGTTACAGGCTCTAAATGCCTCAGAGGGACCATGCTGGGAAAAAATAAAAATAAATCAAAGCCTTCCATTGACTACAGGCACAAAACAAAATCTGGAGATGTGCCAGTCCCTTGTTAGAGAAGCCCAGCCCAAACCTCACTCCAGCTCAAGCTGAAGAGCCCAGACTTCCTATTTGGGAGTAGGAGGGCATGACCCGATCTGGGGGACAGCAAATACGACATCGGGGCAGATAACCCACCCCGTGGGCCTTGGCAGGTACTTACAGAGACAGGTGCCATGCAGATGTGATACAGTCTGGGAGAAATGGTGGGGTCGCAGTCTGGGATTAAGCTGGGAAACATGCTAGAAAGAGGTGGGAGGAAAAAAAATCATGCGTGGTTGTATTTAGTCCCAAAAGGGCAAAGCAAAGATGCTGGGGTAATATCCACATACACGGCAGCAGCGGAGATTTTGGTCTGATGCTGAGAAGGGGCAAACCTCCGAAGAGCTGGGTTACACAACCGTCAATAACCAGGGATGAAGTCACACTCACGAGATGACTTTATGATCAAGTGAGAGAGATAACACCCAGGAGTGGCCCTGAGCTGAACCCCACGGGGGCTGGGCGACGTCCCTGCACGTACAGGGATGCCAAGGCTGAACAGGAGATCAGCAAGGAAGGATGAAGCCCCCCTTTACCTCTTTTACACCCGTATCCGTTCTGGCTCTGTCTTTTCAAGGGATGCAGCCTGCAAAGCAGCAGTTCTCCTTGCTGCCTAAGGCACTGCACTTATTAAATGCCAGCTGGGAGGCTGAAGGCCCCTTGTAGGGTGTTTCGACACCTTTCCCGTGGGAGAGGGACCAGCACCAGAGCTGGGGGGATGGCAGAGGCAATGGCAGCCTGGGCTAGGTGCGTGCGGGACAGAGTCCCAGAGCTGCATCCCCAGGCCAGCCAAGGCCGGCCAAGGAGGCGTGCCAGGCTTTGCTTTATTTATTCGCTCTCTGGCCTCCATTACATCCCTTAATCTCTGCTTTGCTGCAGCCCTCCTCCTCTCCCCAAGGCCAGGCACAATCACGCCCAGCCACCTTCACCCAACGCTGGGCAGCAAATCCCTGTGCCAGGGAGCTGAACCCCCTGAGCCCCGTAACTCGCAGGGGGGAACCCCACACAAGCCCTTGTGCCCTCCCAAACCCCGCAGAGTTGGTGGGGTGGGCAGAGACGGGAGACCAGCTGCAGAGCTCCACGAGCAAGGCTGCAGGGAAGGGTCCGATAGTGAAATTAGGATTTCTTGGGCATCATATGTCCAAGGCTGTCACCAACCTGCCAGAAAAGGCTTTATAGGACCAGCTGCCATTAGCAAAGCTCTGATTTCTGCCTTCTTTTCTCTGCCAATGGCTGCTGGCCTTGGATAGACCAGAAAATTCCTGCTGTCCAAAAATATCCAGGCTCTGGAAATCCAGGGCACCCACTCACAAGATTGAGAGCACAGGGATACAAAAACCCTTTTTAGTATCACCAGGGCTTCAGCATCTAAATCCAGAGCATCCACGAGCTGTCAGATGGGCAAACCCCCCAGTGCTGCCTCCATCCCTTCGTTGACCATGGCTTGCTGCAAAGGAAGACACCCAGAAAATACCCCAAAGGTTTCTAGCAGAGGTGTGGGTCATGCAGGTGGGTCTTCACCTGGGGAAATCGAGGCTGGGCAAGGAGATTTCAAAGGCTGTTTCGCAATGCAGAAGATTAAGGACGAGGAGGAACCCTTTCAGCAGGTCACCGCTGGGATCTCCTCCTGCTTGCCCTCAGGATTAGGTATCAGTCAACTGAGTGGTGTAAAACCCACCCACAGAGGACTAAGTCAACAGAGGGACAATAGATGCTGATAGGTGGGCCTTGGGATGCCCAGCTTCGAGCCTTGTGGGACACCTTCGATAAATTGCCCTGCYGCTCCATGCCTCAGTTTCCCCTCCCTATAGCATTTCTCTTGTCCTTGGGAAGGGCGCTCAGCTAGGAGGGCATGAAGCGCTGGATCCTTGCTGCGAGGTTGGGCTCTGGGGTCCTGTCCCCAGGGCAAACACAGCACTGCTCTTCGGAGTACACTCAGTTAAAGAGTGGATCATCATGGATGGAGAGGGAATAGGTTTTACAAGACCCGCTGGTACACCAGTTTGGGTGGGGAAGGAAGACATCCATGCAAGCCCAGGGATGCTCAGCCCTATTTTGCCGGTAGGAAACCTGTTCAGGGACGCTGTGCCATGCAGGGACCCGGCCGAGCATCCCAGCCCTGCCGCCCTGCCAGTAGATCGGGGTGTGCTGCCAACTCTCTTCATCCCTACCCAAAATCTGTACAGCTGCTTGCAGAGAGCTGGGGTGGGATGAAGGCAGGAGAGAGATTTGCAAGGCTGTGTTGTGAGGATGTCTTCAAACCCAGAATCATGGAGCCAGAGCAGCCCTCTCTAGGCCAGCAAAGGCTCTGGGGGCTTCAGACAGGTCAGGGCAGCAGGTTAACACTGTGCACTTGACTTCACATTTTGGGGAAGGCTAAGCAAAAGGGAATGGAACTAGCAGAGATGCCCACTGCAGGATTTACCTGCTCTTGCCAGAAGCACCCTAAAGAAATGAAGCATTTTTTAGGGGGCCAAAACAAGCCCTTTTAATCACCTCCTGCTCATCCGGGAATAAATCCTGGCTCTGCTGCTCTACAGAAAGGGGATAGAGCAGCTGGGCAGGAGGCTGGCAGCTGCCCAGGGTGACCCCAGCAGGGACACGTGGACACGTGGCACCTGCCAGTGGGGCTAGACACTTACTCATCCTGTGGCATGGCCGGCTCCACGGTTTCGTAGATGTACCAGTCAGAAACGAGGTCGTCTGTGCCAGCAAAGCCGTTGTCCAGCAGAGCATCATGCATCCCACCAGAGCCGTTGGCTGCCATGGCTGTCTCCTTCCTCCCTCCACGGGCTGGAAAGAGATGGTGAGAGGCAGCCGGAGGCAGAAAGCAACCGGGCTTTCCCAAAGTGGGTCCTCCTGGGCTCTTGGAAATGCAGGGATGGAGGAGCTGAGCCAAGAGGCTTTATCTTCTCGGGTCACTCCCACAGCCGGGGGCGGGGGGGGATGGGGAGCTTTCAAAATCCATCTGTGCCTCCAAGGATCCAACTTTTTATCTGGACTCAGAGGGAGGGAGAAGGGATGAACCTCCCCCGCTGCACAACCCCAGCACTCAGGGCACACCTAATCGTCCCCCAGCCACTCCCTGCCAGCCGCGGGATGCTGATAGACTCGGAGCCTTTGTTTGGGTTGTTTAACAGCTTTTACGCCAACGACTCGAAAACCAGCGCAAGGGTCAAGTTTTGGGCTCGGCAGCACGGGCTGGCTGGCAAAGCAGGGATGAGATCTCACCGTGGCTGGGGAGCCTGTGACTCATGTCCCCAATGTCCCTCTGTGCCACCAGATGCCCCCCCAAGTATCCATCCTCCCCCAGCCCCAGGAGGAAACCTCAGCCCCTCTCCCTTTGTAGCAATAAAAAGGAAGAAGGATTTGTCACAGTGCCAGACCCAACAAGCTCTCATTTCTCTTTCTCCCCATTATTTTTTGATGACTTTGGCCCAGACAGCCCCACACCCTACGCTGCTGTCCCAGAGCTACATCGCACAAGCTGCAACATGCCTCATCCACCATTGCTATCAGAAAGGCAGGGCCCAAAGACATCCCCAAATGCCAGGCAGTGATGCTCAGTGCAGCCTCCAAGCCCCAGGAACCAGCCCAGGACCTGGGGACATCTCATCTCACAGCTCGGGGATGTCACCAAACCCCCCAGGGCTGCTTGGTGGCTCCGAGGGGACGGGTACAAGACGGATGACTGAGCTGGCAGCTTTGCTCCGAGCTGCTGTTTGTACAGCTGGTGTTCACCAGGGACCATGATGGATATAGCGTGCCAGCTTCAAAGAGATTCCCCAAAACAGGGCTGTGGCCCTGCAGGCAGCCCTGTCTCTGGACAGACAAGTGGCACTCACCACCACGGCCATGCTGCCCTGTGGCCTGATGCTCCACTGGATATCACATCCCCAGCCAGGTTTCGGGTCCCTTCCAGGGACTCCCTCTAGGTCAGGACATGAGACCTGGGACCTTCACCTCCCTTCCCAGAGGACCAAAACTCAGCTAGAAAGCAGGTCCCCCCCACCCCAGCATTTGGTCCATGTCAGGGTGCCACCACCATCCCGCTCCCCACCAGCGCAGGCTCCAGCAGAGGAAGGATGGACCCCATCAGCCCCAGGCAAGCATCCAACTCAGATGGACCCCAGACCCCATCCTCAACCCACCCAGCACATGTCCCAGCCTCAAGGCATCGACTCTCCAGCCACCCCTTGGCTTCCCCTGTGCAGGGAAGCAGCTCTGACCTCACCTCTCAGGAATGTAGCACTCTGTAAAAAGGTAGAAGGAGCCTGTAAAGTTCATGGCAGTGTACACACTCATCTGCAAGCCCCTTTCCCCTCCCGTGGGGTCACGGAAGGCTGGCGGGGCTTGGAAGTTGGGGCTGGGGTTTAGGAATGTAAAGTGAACCATGCCAGCCCTGGCATGGGGCAGCATCCCTCTGGGGATGCTGTTTCCCCTGCCCAGCAGCATTTGGATGAAGGCCCAGCTCCAAAAGCTGCTGTGGGATTGCCCATGCCCCTCTCACCTCCCTGTGGGGTCACCCAAAGAAGCAGAAAGCAAGATCTACCTACCCACCAGCCCCGCAACATTGCCCCGTATGACCCACGTCCAAACAAGCCAGCAGATGCCACCTTGCCAATGCCCTGATTTTCAGCCTCCCAGGACACGGCGGCCACAGAAAAGCAGGAAGGAAAGGAGAGAAAAGCCCAGCAAGAGGCATGCACAGCTGTCAGGGAGCCCCACTGGGCAAGCCACAGCCTGAATCCGTGCCTGGCAGCAACATGACGAGACCAAGCTGACAAGCTCCCCAGATGGTGTGTCAGCTCCCCTTCCAGCACWTCCTTGCTCAGAGTATCACGTACACCCAGACCCCAGGGCTTTGCTACCCATCTCTGTCTGGGTACGGGACCAAGGTGGGTCAATTCTGTCCCAGCACCAGGTGATCTTCAAATCCTCCAGCCCAGCTTGCTCATCTTCAGGAGATGGATGCTCTACTGCTCCAGGGGAAGGTCTCCTCTTGTGGTCCACCAAGCAGGGTGGCAACATCTTGGTCATCATCCACAAAAACCAKGTGTCTGGAGAAATCAGGAGGTGCTTCAGAGCCTCCAACCCATCTGCTGGACACCATCAGGCAAGCCATGGCAGCGCAAGGCTGAATGAGCGATGGCATGACAGGGGGACATCCAAGCCTGGACTCCAATGGATCTCCTTATTGCCCTGGCCAACAGGGCTGGTGCTGTGCTGGAGCAGGGACCTCACTGGCAGTGGAGGGCAAGGCGGACAGGCATTTCAGCTGGGGAGAAGCATGTGATGAGGGTCTTCAGCCACACTGCAGCACAGGGAAGAGTTAAACCCCCCTATTCCTGCCCAGGCTGCAAAGCCAGGTGTCCTGGAGGAGGAGGAGGAGAGGCAGGTGTGCCAAAATCTCAGCAGGATCAGCATCCCCAGCCAGGGCGAGGCCACTGCTCTCCATCCTGCTCCGCAGGCACTGGCTCCTCTTGCCAGGGCCGAGCCAGGAGCTTGCCGGCTTCGCAGCCTCTCCATGCCCTGCGTTTCCCCGAAACCCGATCTCTTTGCTCCTCCACATAACCTCTGCCGAAACAGGCTGGGCCTTTGATCGCAGCAGCCTCATCTGAGATTGATGGGTTCAATAAAGCTCCTTCATATTCTTCATTTCCCACTATCCATCACTCTCTGGGGAGCTTTTGCATCCCACCACTATGAATTAAACTAGGGGGGAAGAGAAGAGGGGAGCCATAGGGGAATTAGCCCCCCTTCCCTCCTCCCATCCAGCCTAATGGTGATGCCTTGTGTACAGCTTTTAATAAAAATGATAAAGATCTCATTTCACAATTGTTCAGGGAGTCCTTGGGCTGGGGCGCAGGGGGAAGAGTTGTTTAAGCGAGATCTCCTCTAATTCAATTGCCATTCGGGAGCCACGCTGGTAGCTGCTGGGCTGGTCTCTGCAAAGCCAGGTAACATGGGGATGGCTTTGGAGGCCATCAGTAAAGAGAGGAGCTGGTGAGCCAGCTCATGAGATGCTCATTCCCAAAGGTAGATTTAGTGGCTTCAGCTGATGCTCGGGGAGGCAAAGCCCAGTCTCACATCAGCACAAGCCAAGCCAGCCGACTTCAGCCCCCAAAGTCCACCAAACTCAGTGTCCCAGCTCCAAAATGAGATGACAAAAGTTGGTTTGCAGCCACTTGTGCTCAGCTAGGAAGGGCAAGGGGACAGTCAGTCCCATCCCTTCCCTCCACCGGTGACTTTGGAGCCCTCCAAGCGCCAAAGATGCCCCGGCCAGCCCTTGCCCAGAGCTTTTTGAAGACTTTGATCATTTTTCTGGAAAGTAGAGCTTTTTCCTGTGTGATGATCTCATGCTGTCCCCGAATTCCCCAAACACAAGTGCCGAGGAGCCCACACACACCCCGGACCATCCAGCCAGAGGCTGGGACCTCTGGGAAGTCACTGCCCACTCTTCCCACCGGACAGGCTCAGCCCCAGGGGACTGAGGACACCGAACTCATTGCACTGGTGAGCTGATGTGGGAAGCCCAGTGGCTGGTGAACTCACTGCACCCCAGCCCACGGCTCTCCCCATCCCCTTGGGAAAGCCCCTGCCCGGGGCAGGAAAAGGTCCGGAGGAAGTTTTTCATCCCATCCAGCCATCCTGTTCCAAAAGGATTTTCCTCCCTCCTCCCAGCTCAGACACGGCAAGGCCAGGTCTCATCTAAATCAACCTCCTTCCCCCCCAAATCCCTCCCGCACCCCAACATCCACCACCCTGGGGAGAGCCCAGCAGCCTCACCAGCTCTTCACAAACCCTTTCCTCTGCAAAGCTGGAGCCTGCAGATAATAAATCCACTGCAGAGATCATAAACACATCAGCAAGCCAAAGGAGAAACCCCTTTTGCATTTTAAAAGCAAAGGCAGCTTAAACATTTAAGTCAAGGAGGCTGTTTAAGGTTATTTTTAGGATCCTGACCCCCCCCGCTTCATTTCAAAGCAAAGGCAGCAGCACCTGCTGCACATGAAGCCCCCCCACAAGCCAGCGAAGGGGAAAAGTCAGGAGTTTGCAGGATTGCACCGAAATCTGCTGACAAAGTCATACATCAGCACAGAAAGCGGCACTAGGGGGTTCAGGGCAGAGCACCCCATGATCTCAGCTCCTCTGATGCTGGGGGCAGCGGGGGGAAGCGAGCATCTCCCAGGAAAAGCCCCCCCTGGGATTGCTTGCCAAGAGGGAGGTGAAATCCCTACTTAAGGGCAGAGCTTGGATTTCTGGGGGCTCCTGCACTCCCAGAGCAGGATTTGTCCCACTGTAAGCAAACAGGCTGCAGATTGAAGCTTGCAATTACAACCTGGAGCAATCAACTCTGTGGGTTTGTTAAGCCCGACTTCCCCCGCAACAGCAAGTTTGCAAGAAGTGATGACAAAAAGAGGGGGGAAAAAAGAGGAAAGAAGACAAAAAAAGTTACCTTCTTCCAACCAGTGACCTCCTTGCAAGGCACCCAGAGGCTTGGCTTGATGGGGGTCTCAGGAGAAGCGTGGCCTTGCTAAGCAGGGTCTAAAGCATCCACTCGCAGGAGCCCGGCACGGATGCGACCATGCAAGCTTAAAGGCAAAGTTCAGAGCGCCRGCGAGCGAGCGGAGGCTTGCGGTGGTTCAGGGAACTTTATCCCCTCCATCGCCAGGAGGCCTTGGCTGGGGGCCACCCTGGGGTTTAGAAAATTAAAAACAACCAACCCCGTGCTCCGTTCTCCCTTTGATTAGGCAGAGCTTTTCGGGAGAGGAGGCAGCTCGACCCAGCCCCCTTCTTCCCCAGCTCTCTGCCAGCTCAGCTGGGTTTTAGCTGCTCCCTCCACACCCCCCTCCCCGTGCCAAGATTTAGGGGGAAGCCCAGGGACCAAGATGCTGCTGTGTGTCCCCCACAGGATGCAAACTTCTCTGCTTCCTCCTGGGGTGAATCAAAGGGCCAGCTCCTCACTGGTGTAAATCAGTTGAGCCCAATCCTTTGCCCAAATCTTCCAGATTTATTTGGGTTTGCCCCCACCCAGTGCAACTTGGGAGGGGTGGGAACAGGGAAGGAAAGCTTTGGTTTAGTGCAAGCCTGGGGACAAGTGTCCCTGGTCTGGGGACATCACCACCAGAGCATCCTCCCTGCAGACCCTCAGAGATGGCCTGATCCTGCCCAGGGCTCACACAGCAAGTGCCATGGGTGCAGAGTGACAGTCCCACAGCAGTGGGAAACAGCCTGGAGGAGGTGGGAAAGGGATCCAGACATCTCGGGGGTGTGAACTGGGGGATGCTTTGCCCCAGGGATGAGGGCAGGAGTAACAAGTTCCGGTGGGTGCAGGCAGCTGGGAGGAACAGGCAGATTTGCCACACTGCCCTTATCCATCTGCTCCTTGGCCAACAGGTCCTTCCCACCAGCTACACTTATTCCAGGAGACAGCAACTTAAAAAAAAAGAATATAATCTGGACAAATACACACACGTGACAGCAAGTTAAGCAAAGGAAAATTAATCAAGGTTGAAGATTTAGCTTAATTTTTAGCCAAAACCTTGTGGCAATGTTGAACAAAATGACCTGCAGGTTCCCCCCCCCGGGGTTGTTTTTAAATCAGAAATGCTGCTGTCAGTTCCCAAAGGTGCTTTCTGGGAGATCTGAGGGACTGGGAAAGGGCTAGCAGAGAGGGGATGAGGCTGAAATTCAAAGTCACAGGGTTTCCCCCCCAGACAAAAATATTCCAGTGATATCCATCCTGATCTTCACAAAGTGATGGTTATATAGATGCACAACAACCCTGGAGGGCTTTGTTGCTACCAGCACATCTCAAGGCACTCTAATGCCCTGCAAAAAGTTGGTATTCCACCAGTTTGGCATTTTTTGAGTCAAAAATGGCTGTTGGGAAACCAGCCGCAAGCCTTGGATGGGCAGTTCCCACCCAGGCTCTGATGGTACACCTTGCCAAGGTTTGCTGCCCTCTTTTCAGGCAGCAGCATTGCAGGCAGCAGGGACCAGGCTGGGAAGAGCCCTGCAAGGTGTGGGTGAACCAGGAGCTCGGTGGCATCCCCAGATGCTGCTGCTTGCACTGGATAAGCATGGAGATGGGATGGTTTTCCTGCTTCTTACATCTCTCCCAGTCCTTAGCAGCAGCTGCAGGGTACAGAGACCCTCCGGCACCACGAGCCCCTCACTACATGCATCCTTGGCCTCTGCCCCACACGATAAGGTCTCCCCCAAATCCCTTTTCTGCTCCTGGAGAAGTGGTGCCCTCTCCTTGTATGCATTGATGCTCTGAGCCTGTTTTATCTTATAAAACTGGATAAGGTGCTGGAGCAGGGACATGGAGATTTAGGTGCAACCCTGCAGCCACGAGCAAATCACTGTGGCCGTGGGGACCCTTTCCCTCAGGGACAGGACTCTTACATGGAAGAACAGAGCTAAGGACAGCAGGAATCCACCTTTGGCCAAAACACACAGCTTTCATCACTATTACACAGCTTTCCAGACCCAAACCTCGAGCTCATTACACAGGCAGAGCTCCAGCCATCAAAGGCCACCTTTCATTTTACAGAACAAAAATCCACAGGCTACCAAAATAAATAGACCTCACACTGTCCTATGAATCAATTTCATTCCCATGGAAACTGGTATTTAGTTTTGGGAGGGTCTCAGCCCCAGGTTTGGCTGTGCCTCGTGCCACGTTAACATGATAGAGGTGGCACCTCCAGACCTGCTGCATGTGCACCTCTGGTTCAGCTGGGAAAATGCTGTATGAATGAACTGTGCCTTAGATTAGATTATGGGAAAATTAGTCTTTGATGATGCTGTCATTAGCAGTGGCTCCGTAATGTGTTTGCACATGGGCGGGAAGGAAATTAAGCAGGCTAGTTAAGGATGAAATAGTTCCCATTTCCCCACATTAGAGCCTGGCAGGGTTTTAATTGAGGCAGAGGAAACTTTCAAAAGCATTTGGGAGCTGAAGACCAGGGCACAATCCTTCACACAAACACCAATTTGATCACCATGATTCCTCCTGCTGCTGTGCCCCAGGCAAGCAGAGCCCAGCTCAGTGGCACAAGTTCCCCACTATGGTATGGGGGTGAAAGGGGGGGCAGGAGCAAGTCCCAGCTGCACAGATAAGCACAATGGTGACATGTCCATAGAGGACTAGCAGCTCAGATTGCCACAATTTTGTAGGCGAAACAACTCAGAGCAGCATCATGCACTCAATTCAAGCCATCCCTGGGCTCTTGGCTGGGAAAGACCACCTTGCTCCAACGCAGCTCTGCTTTGGGAGCACCAAGCAGTCTCCAGCCATCAGGGGAAAGAACCACTGAGCCCTCCAACAGCACTAAAAGCATTTGTGTTCTCAGCCCTCTCAAGGAAGCAATCCAGCCATCAGCATATCTGAGCACCCTGGAGACATTAGCCTTCTTCCCAACGCGCTTGACTAGCAGGGGAATGACCCCCCCCTCCATTTCACCAGCTCAAGCTTAGCACCACACAGAGCACCCTTTTCTTCTGCTTTAAACCCAACTCAGCACCCCAAAATCCCCAAATTATGATCCATTTCCCTCCTGTCCTCATCCTGACCTCTGCAGCATCCTCACCATGGCAGGAGGTTAAATGTATCAGCCAAGGCTGTGTTAGGGATTGGTGCTTCAAGGCAAGACTCCAACCTGTATTTTTCTTTCCCAAATAGAAACTGAGGAAGGACCAGGAGGTACAATCGGCCTCCCTGGAAGCAGCAAGGAGCTGTGAGACACCAGGATTTATTTTTAGTGAGTCCATCCATGGCCCATGCACCCTTCCAAAGGGATTCTTGGAGGCAATGATTTCAGTACAGGTCTTGGCTGGCTGCCTTGCAGATCCCTGGGCTGCTCCCATACTAGGAAAAAAAAAGCAAAAGTCTAATGCCCCAGAGTCTCAGATGCTGTTTTATCCCCCAACCCACTCCCCCCAAGGATAACCTTGTTGTTTCAAGCTTGCACCAGCGTGAAGAGACTGGAATGTGGCTTTTTATATGGAGCACAGAGCTGTCTTAGAGAAGGGCCATCTGCTAGCCCGGCTCCAGCTCACATTTCACTGAAAACATCCCAAAAGCTGTGGGAACATGCCATTCTCAGCAGCAATGGGGGAATGAGATATGACAGGGGGCTCCCAGCGAGGATCAGACTGTGCCATTCCAGCTCCTGCCCACCCCAGACCATCAACCCCCTTGATGTCAGTCCTGAAATATCCGTGGTGGGACTAACCTCTGTATGCTCAGCTGGCTCAGCAGCAGGTTTAGCAGGCAGGGAGCTCAGCTCCAGTTGCACCAGCCAGAATCACATACTCCTGTGCAGGAAAGAGCAGCCCATGTAATGCTGAGCTGGAAGAGAGCAGACCTRGACTGAAACCCCTTGGCAGCCAGCTTTGACTCAGGACATCACCCCTGAAAGGCTCCTGACCCACATGTAGGCACCCCACCAGCCTCAGTTTCACTTCTGCAGCCCAACTGTGACTCTCAGGGCATTCCCAGCCCTTGCTGCAGCAGCAAGATCCCAGCTCTGGGTTGATCCCTTGGTGCCCAAAGCCCAGCAAGCTCCCAGGCAGGCTGCAAATGCACATCTCCAAGTCATGCATGCAAAAAAACATTTCAACTGCTTGTTTTGTAGAGATGCTTCAAATCATGGGGTAGTTTCTGCCTTGGGCTTGCCTGCAAAGTTACCAGGCATTAGGATTAAGTGGGCAAATGCCCCCTATCCCTTTTGGGAGCTGAACTAACAGCCAAGCACTGCTCCCCGGGCTCATCCCATTCCCCTCCCCTGGCTTGCCTGACCTTGTGGGGACCCACTTCAACAAGCAAACCCAACTAAAAACTTGCCTTAGAGACAAACCAAAAGCAGCTGCAGGCTTGGCTGCCTGGTCCCATCAGCAGGAGATCGAGCAAACAGCCCATGGGTGCAGGAGGAGCAGGATAGTCCCACGGGGGTCAGCCACACATGGGAGCAACTGGCATGGCTTGCACCACCCTCGGCACCAGCATCTCCTGGAGGCTCTGCAACATCCAGCAAACCCCTTTGTGGTGAATCTCCCAAAGCAAAGGGCTCGAGGAGCCATCAAGTTCCCGCTGCAGGGATGTACACACATACCCCAGCACACCCTGTATGCACACACGTCTGTGTTGCATCACTCAGCATCACCCTGGGTATCCCAGGCTGTTTGCTGGAAGGCAGCCACCACTTCGCATCTAGTTACCTGGTTTCCCAGCTAACAAACTGGAGTTCAAAGCCCCTGTCCCTGCGATTGCACAGGGGCAGGAAAGCTCTCAGCACCTCCCTGAAGCACCAAAGAATGCCTTTTCAGGGACAGGGATTTCTTTTCCTTTTTTGCTGCCTTTGAAAGCTGCCTGTTGAGATGTGAAGCCAACACGTACCCAGGGGCACTCCCAGGCACTTTCTCCACTGGAGAGAAGGGGAGAGTGGCAGCAGAGCCGGCTCAGCTCAGAAACCTGCCCCAGGCTGCCAGGAGGGCTTGTTCTGGGGCAGAGACCTGCAAGGTCCCTGCTATCAAGGAGGATTCATCTCCAGATCCCATCTCTGTCCCCATGGCAGGCAAGGCAGGGGAGCCTCGCATCCCCCCGGCCCTGCAGCGCTCCCAGCTGAAGGCTGAGGAGAAGACCCTGGATTTTGAGTTTGAGGTGGTCAGTGCACAGTTTAACCGGCGGGGCCGCTATGCCCTGCGGCTCACCGTGGAGAACCCACTGCTGCAGGGCTCTGGCGCCGGTGTCCAGCTCTGCATCAACAGCAGGGAGGTCATCCAGAGCAGCACCAGCACCACCGACACCATTGAGCAGAGCGACCTCGACCAGATCTACTCCTTCCAGAGGAGGAAATTCACCTTCACTCTGCCCAGAGGTAAGAGGCTGGATGCCACAGGGATGGGGCGATAGCAGAAGTGACCCAGGAGCACAGCTCTGCAGCAAGCACAGCCTGTCTCAGGCTTGCAGACCCCCACACCATGCTCATACCTTTGCCCCCACAGCAAACCACTGAGGTGGAATCAAAGCTGTCTGAGCTTAGTGGGGTGGATGGGGCAGGTCCAGCTTGGAAAGTGGGGCCCACACCACCAGCGATGCAAACACCCCCACACTAAGGTCTAGACGTATCGAGGCTGGATAATACATTTGCTAGTGTTCACAGAGCTAACCAGGGCTGCTGATAGATGGTATGCTCCTGGGACCACCAGCCCTCCTAAGCAAGGCTTCACTGTCCCACCCGCTCCCAGCAGGTTTCTGCAAGAACGACAAGAACCACGACGTGCGGCTCCACGTTGAAGCCCTGTACTTCCCTAGGAGGGCAGAGAGGATGAGGAGGAGCAGGCGGGTGGGCGAAGCCTTCTTCGCCATCTACCCCCGCACCAACCAGCCCCGGATGAAGCTCTCCGCCGGGAGGGACGAGGACTGGTACCGCTACAGCGCAGTGATGGCTTTGCTGCGGGTGGGCAGCAAGCAACCAGCAATGCACTGCGGCCGGCTGGCCTTTACCGCATCCCTGCAYGAGCACTGGCCACCCACCACACTGGCTTCAGCCCCACCACTCTCCCCCAGCACCCAGGAGGAGGACCAGCAAGCAGCAGGCACAGCCCCAGCATCCCCAGCCCTGGACATACCTGTCCCCAGCCACTCGCTCCGTACACCCAAGTCTGCTTACCACTCACTGCCCACTGAGGGCCATGCCCGCTCCCCCGAGGTAGGATAGCCCAGATTTCAGGGCCAGAGATCCTATGCTCCAGCAAAACAAGAGCAGACTGGTCTGCTTAGGACAGGGTTTGKCCCTAGGGTAGCTAGATAGCCCCACATAAGCACCAGTTGGAGTAAAAGCAAAAAGGGAGAGGTCTCTGTGGCTTTCAGGGGTGTCTTTGGCAAACAGCACAGCCCTGCCTCAGTTTCCCCTCCCTCATTCCCCAGCATTGCTGGGTAGAAGCCTAGTGCCTGTCCCCTGCCTGCCACCAAAGTTAGGGACCCTCTTTGTCCAGGACAGGAGCAAGATGGGACAACCTCAAGATGCAGGCAGGGTCTTGGTGAGACAGCAAGCCCCCCAGTAAAGAGGGTCCTGCAGTCAAACCATGCTCAGAGCTGTAGGAAAAGATCTTTTATGGGGTATTCACCTGGCTCTGCCCTCCCCAGCAAGGTCTAACACAATGTTAACCATCCCCTGCCAAGCACAAGACCTACAGCTTGCCCCAGACCTCACCCACAGCACTTGCAGCAGGACCAAAACCCCCATCCTACCTGCTTAACCCACCTGAACCCCCCTCACCTTCCTGGCTGGTGCAGGGCAGCCCCTCCAGCAGGGACCCCCAAGGAAGGTGAAGCTCCCCAGCATCACTCTACCCTTCTCAGCCCCATTCTTTTAAGGGCTGGGAGCAGCCAGTCCCCATCAGAGGCAGCTGGGCAGGTGCTCCCTATAAAGAATGGAGGGAGGGCTAGGCTGCTAAAAAGCTTATTAATAAGATAATTTTTTAAATGAGAATAGGTTTGTTCTTTTCTTTTTTTTCCTGAGGCAGTTATGGCTGTGGGGGGTCTCTAAGTCTAAAACAAATGTTGTTGGGGTGGTTATGGCTGTTTTAGGGATTTTGGTTTTTATTATTTCTTGCAAAAGTTCTGCCCTTAAAGGGTGAGGTC
This sequence comes from Phoebastria nigripes, assembly GCA_035582835.1. NCBI lineage: Eukaryota > Metazoa > Chordata > Aves > Procellariiformes > Diomedeidae > Phoebastria > Phoebastria nigripes. Next base: position 247,107 of record JAYKAV010002993.1, read on the forward strand.
TTGAGCCCAAGCGTTAGAGGATGGAGCTTGGACGTGGGTGGAGATGTTATGGGGGATACTGGGGGGACTGGGAAAGGGGTGCTGGAGCCCAGAGCACCTTGAGCTCAAAACTCTTCTCTTACCCCCAGAGGCTGCAGGCTGACCCTCCACTCAGCTCTTCCCCGGAGCTCCTGGGTGACTCAGCAGATGAGCATCCTTCCTCCTCCTCCTCTTCCTTGGTGCCTGTCCCTGCTGTGCCGAGGTGCAGCAGCTTCCACCTCTCCTCGCCAGGCTACAGCCCGGATCTGGCCTCCTCGCCGGCACAGGTGAGTGCAGCCAGTGGAGAAGACACCATCCTAAATTAATAACAAAATGCTATTATTCATAGTAGCTTCCCGTTAGTGCTTTGCAGTGCTGGAGAGGAGATGGAAGGGTGCAAGGGGACATGGCCACCTCCATCCTGTCCCCAGCTCAGCTTGTGTACCAGCGCKGCTCCTGTTCCCAGGCCATCGCGTTCCCAGCCTGGTTGTGGGGATGGTGGAATGAGAGATCAAACTTTGCATTTCTAGTACCAAAAGGCAGCCCTGCAAGCTGGCCATCCCCAGGCAGTGGATGGTGTCACCTAGAAGCTCTTAAAATGCCGACTGTGGGCATCTGGGGTTGGCACATCTTAAATATTTCATCTTGCAGCTCAAATCTAGACTTCTAAAAACTGCAGAAACCATAGGGCAGGGCTAACGCAGTCCGAGAGGCTGCATTTCTCTTTCCTTAGTCATGTTAAAAGCTGTCTAAATAAAGGAAAAAAAGACAACCCTTACCCCAGGGGCTCCATTTCCTGCATCTCGCTGTAAGAATAACACGTCTGTTGATGAAGATGTTGTCTATGCTGCTCTCAGAGGTGTCTCATACACCTGTGAAAACATTGCTTGAGGAAGCTGGATTACAGCACTGGAGACAGGGTTGATCTCATGAACCTTCCCCAGGCATCCTCTGGGCTCTCTTCTCCTTCCATGGAGTCCCCCGTGTCCTCCAGCTGGGCTGGTGGGAGAGCTGGAGATGGTGGGATTGATGGCAAGGTCTTCTGCAGCCTCTGGGCCACTGGCAAATGCTGCTGTCTCAGGGATGGGGCTGGCAGCCCTTACTCAGCCCCCCAGCTAAGGGCTTCTGCGGTGGAGAGGTGACAAGGGACTCCACAGGTGGTGGCTTGTGGCCGCGGTGCAGCCACAAGGATGTCCTCAATGCTGGACATGTGCTTCTTGGTCCTGACGGCTACGCTGGTGTGGCTGTAGGGTAAAAACTGGGTTGACATCCCTCTCCCCTGCGGTGTACCCTGCACAGGGGCTACCTGCTGCTGCAGTGCTGCAGGACACCTTCGGACCTCTGCTCTTTCCCTTGTACAGGATAAATATGTTGCCGATGTCTCTGGAGCACTTGATCCATGTATTTCACAGGAGTTACGGGGTGCTCGAGCCCTGCTGAGCTGCTCAGCCCCTCTCCAGGGCAGCTGCCTGTTCCTTGCGCTGCAGGCAGGATGCTGAGCATTGCAAACCCTCAGGACCCTGGAGCAACTCCTCGCCCTTCACAGCACTTGGCCTCTCTTGATTTTCAAATGGATGTGCTATCCCCACCACAATCAGCTGAAAATTTACTGGCAGAAATGCTTATTAGCGAGGCCTGATTGAGTTTGCTCAGCAAACGTCTAGACGTAAACTCTTTCGAGCTGCGGAAATCGATAGCAATCAGCTGGGATGCAGAGTGGGATGCTGCAGAGCCAGGCCAGGGGCGTAAGGCGAGGCATTAGCAAATGCAATTTTGCTCCTGGGCCCCCAGAGGGAATGCAATAAATCACCTGCTGCTGATGTCACCCAGCAAGTATTTGCCAGGATGGTTTTTATTTAAAAATTAAAAGCTGAGAGGCGGGGGGATGTTGGCTCCCTGCCCTCCTGGGAGGACTGGAGTGATGGAAAATGTGTTGGAGGGTGGTTGAGCTGTGCTGGGTTATGGAGAAGGGGGATGGACCAGGTGGAGCTGGGAGGGAGTTTTAATCTCCAACAGCACTCCTGGGATGCTGCAGCCCGGAGCAAGCTGAAGCTATGGGAGTTGCTTGTCAGCCTGGAGCTGTTTTGGCTCTTGGTGGTCCAAACCTGAGCATCTCAAAGCATCACATGTTGATCCTGCAGTACATGGTGAAGTTGAACTCTAAACTGAAATTTTAGAGCCTAAATATCTTCCTAAATTCAGGCAGGACTTGGGTGTTCAATAGTTTGGGAAGCCAGTAATGCTGGGGCACGGAGAGGGGCAACTTCAGAGGGGTGAGGGGTCCCGTTGCAGGGCTGCTGCTTGTACCGGTGTGCTGAGAAGTCTGGATGCTGGGATATTGTGTCCATCTGTTTTGCTTTCCCAAATGGCAAAGACATGCAGGCACGTCCCAGTGGGGTACCAGCTCCTTGACACTGTCTCCGTGCCGAGCATCTCATCTGCAGGATGGTGGGGGTGATGGATGGATGCTGAGCTCCACCCAAAAGGCCAAGGCACGGGGATAATGATTTTCTCATCTCACCGCAACCTGTGGATAATGTATTCCTAGGCATGAAGCGGGAGGCTCTGATGGCTGTTCAAATGCCTCGTGCGTGTTGCAGAGCCAGATGGCTCCCTAATTGTCCCAGGACCTGGGCATGGCACCGAGCAGGTCGATAACGTGCCATGGATGATGTCTCAGTCGCTGGGATGGCTGATGTTGAGCCTTGGAGCTGTCAGCCCCAGGGATACCTCCTCCCCCAGCCTGGCAGTGATGGAGGAGAGGGGACTGGGCTCACCAGGACCCCTGGGGACTTTGCAGCAGAGCACAGGGCTCAGTTAAGGGGAATCAGCCCCCAGCCAGCAGAAGCTGGTCCCTTCCTCTGGGAACCATTCCCATTTCACTTCCAGCAGGTCTACATGGTGCTGGGGGGAAGGAGCCAGCTTTTGGAGATCTCCTTGGCAGTTGGACTTGGTTGCAAGCCCACAGAAGATGGTTTGTTTCCAGTCTCCCTAGACCAGCTGGCAGCGAGGCGCCCATCCCAAAACAGCAATCTGTTGCTGTCAGGGTACAAGGAATTGCAGCCTTTCTGCATCAAACAAATGGGTTTGCACACAGCTTGTGTTCCCGCTCGGTCTTGCTTGTTTACCAGGCTGCAAGAGCGCAGGGGTATCAGGCAGCTGAGTGAGACGCAGCTGGTGCTTCCCATGATAAGCACACCCCATCCATGCTGTGCAAGGCCAGCTGTGACTTGTGGAGCTTCAACAGGTCTGAAAAATGGGACCAAAACAGCTCCTGGCTCCGCTTACGCTGTGCTTTATCCCTTTGGATTCCCCATGGAGCTGAACAACTTCCCTAGCAAAGCGCGCGCGGGTGCTAAGTTACTTGGTGTAACATAAATCACAGGGACAAGCAAAGAAGTTCCCCAGGAATAGGGATCATTTTTATTTTTTAAATACAGGATACAGAAAGTAAAGCAGTGGCTCCTCAAGCACCAAGTGCGTTTCGGACACAGGGACCTGGGGGAGTCTGAGCCACAGCTGGACTAATTTTGGTCCCTTTTGCGGGGGGGTTCAGGCTGGGGCTTCCTTAATGCACGCAGAGGTATCTCAGGAGTCCTTTCCCCACCGATCAGATGTGGATGACAGGCTGTGAACTGAATTAGCTTGCTAGCTCTGCTGCTTTTCAGTGGGGAGCAGAGCCCAGCCCTGGCCTCTCCTGAATGCTTCAAAACAAACCCAGACCCGTTTGCAAGCCTGGCTCAACTATCTGGCTGCGCTGAGGGGCTGGGGGATGGTTTTGGGCTGAGACATTGCATTTCTGTCCATCTGCAGTGGTAGGGGGAGCAGGGCTGCAGGGGCAGGGCAAGGATGCTTGCGCAGGGATGCGGATGCCCTCGTGATGTGCCCCATCTTGCTGAGCGATGATGGTGGATAAAAACTTCTGTCTTCCCATCACCGGAGTGGCAGGGCTGGGGCAGAGGTCTCTGTTAGTGGGTGATGGATGGCATGTGTCTCCTGCCTGTCCCCCGGCCGGCTCATCCATCACTCATCCTGATGACAGCGGCCATCACAGGGAGGGTGGCAGGGGTCCAGCCCTTCTCCACAGCCTGCCACCCTGACACTGGGGTGAGAGGCTGGAGCTGCCTGCACTCACTGAAAGCCCAATGAGGCTGAAAGACAAACTTTGCCGGCAGGGCTCATCCCAGGACGCAGGCGAGATGAATAACGTCGCTCTGGCGAGCAATTTGTAGGGCTTTGAAAAGCTGTCAGCCTGGGGAGGAGTGCGCCTTGACGGGTTCATCGGGGACTTCACCTTCCTCCAGCAGCGCCCCGGCTCTCAGCATCCCTTGATCATCCCCGCTCCATGCCAGAGGGAGCCAGGAGCAAAAGGGGACCTGAGGCAAATGGCTTTGGGGTGCTGCTTGCATAGCTCTAACTTACTGAAAGATGATTTTTTTGGGTGTGAAAATGCATGTTCCTAGTGATGTATTGCAAGGAAGTGATATCCCCTATCATAAGACTGGGGAGCTGAGGCTGCCCAGCTTGGTCCAAAAGTCCCATTCTCCGCATGCTTCTCCCTGCTCGGGTGGAGGTCTGGCATGAAAATGGGCCAGTGCAGAGTGGCAATTCACATTTTCTTAGCTAAAATGGAGAAAAATCTTCTCAGATGGAGAAGACAGATCCTCAAGAGGTTTTCCAAGCTGCTTCTCGATTTGCTCGTCTGTAAAGCACAAACTCTTTGGATGCTCAGAGGAAGCACAGGCAGGAGGAGTGGCTGCTAGCTCTAATTCCTGCAATTTAAGTCATCATGTCCCTTTAAGTGTCAAATAACTGCCTTGATGAGAAAAGCAAATGGGGTTAAAAAGAGAAAATTGCTCCATTTTAAGAGATGGGGGGGAGGAAATTGCACTGGTGCCACTGATAAATATAGAAAGTGTAAAACTCTCCTAATGGAGCAGACGAGGCGGTGCTGGGCTGCCAGCCCATTTAATTATTTGACAGGTGAATTGGGAGTTTTCTACATAAATGGAAGGAAAATGAATTTGGCAATTTTTAGCCCAAAGGGATTCCCGGCCGGCGGCAATGGGGTTCCCCGGGGAAATCGGCTCAGAGTCTGCATCCCTGCAAGCCGATGGGGGAGAGCATCCTCCCTCCCGGTGCCCCAAAACCGCCCTGTGATCTCTAATGAGCTCCCGCAGGGTCCCCTTAAGGAAACAACTTGCTTAAAAATAATAATAAGAAGAATATATCAAGCTCAGCCTGAATCCAAGGAAAAAATCCCCCCGTCCCTGCTGCTGACTAGGAAATGGGARCAGAGCAGCGGTGTCTGCCCGCAGCAATGGGGGTTACTGGAGCAGCGGGGAGGGCTGAGGCTGGCAGGATGAAGCGATGAATAGAACAGTGTTTGCTTTCCTGCATCACTTTTCTTCCTCTCGCTTTTGTTTTGCTCGGGATCTACTAAAGGGCTTTAACTGCTTGGGTGTTTTTCCTTGGAGGGTGGTTTGAACCTGCTGTGTGAAGGTGTTGGGAAATACCCCTTGTAATACAATTGGGTTTGCTTCAAAAACGAGCTCGGGCTGCCTCGGGCCGTCAGTGGAGCTGAAGTTCTCCAACCATATGGCTGTTTATCTTAGGGCTGTGTTTCGAGCTGCGCTTGCCAGAGTCTAGAGCCTTTGCAGGGGGGAGGATACGCTTGCTAGCTCCTAGAAATGGAAACCATGTGCGTGCTGGCTCCTTTAGTTTGGGAAGCTGATGGCTGTTCCTTGCCTTGCGCACCCACCTCTGTGTCATCCTAGAGGCTATTTTTCAAGGGCAAGGGCTTCTCCATCAGATGCTAACTGTAGGTGTCATTACACCTCCCATCCCCCATCCCATGCCACGCAGCTCCAAGGCATCGGGGAGCAAAACCTCCGTGGTGTCTGAGCAAAGAGGGAGAAAGCGTCCACAGCTGGACCCAGCAGGATAACACCTCCCTGTGCTGCATCAGCAAACCGTGGATGAGCCCACGTGCCTTCCACCAGCACAGGGAGATCATGGCATCGTGCAAAAGCCCTTTGCTTTGAAGGGGCAGCATCCTGCTGCAATTGCATCCTGCAAACACCAGCTCCCAGCCCTGTTTGAAGGACCACGGTGCTGGGGATGCCCATTGGTGCAGCTCGGTACTCCTCTCCCACGGGTGGGAGCAGGGGTCGGAGGAAGAATAGTGCTGATACTGTTTTAATCTTCTTTTTAACTGTAATTGCGTTTGGCCGGCTCCCCCGAGCTTGTTCCGGGAGATGCATTTTTCCCAGCTAGATTGCTTTCCTTGTTTTGCTCATTGGAGACAGGCCGGGGCCTGTGTCATGCCAGCTATGCATTAATAGAGACTCAAATGAGATTTCACAGCCTCAAATCTGATTAGCGCTGAGGCTCCGGTTGCTTTGGAGAGTGGGGCAGACAGACGAGGAGCCATGATGCTTGGTGGGGGTGCAAACCCATATGGATGTGGGATGTCACGCTGTACCCTAACACCCCGGGCTTGCAGGGACTGACGTGGAGCCTGGGGACATGGGGGCAGCAGGGCACGGTGCAGCCAGGATGCAACGCATCTCCAACCCCCCAAAACCCCTGAATTCAGGATGCTAAATTGTCCCTTTCACAGCATGTTGGGAAAAGGCTGGTCCAGATGAAGCAGCTGCATCTGCTCACCCATCAGCTGCCTAGTCCTTGCTGGGCTGCTCGTGGCCTGTAAGCCCATATTTCACCCCATTTTGCTGCCTGATGACATGCAACATCCCCCTCCCCACCCCAGTTCTCCTGTGCCTGGAGATGCGTGCTTGCTCGCTGCCCATGATGGAGCCGATTGTCTGTTAGCTGGCTGCTCGCCCTCGTTATCAGGAGATGCTCTGCAGTGTCCTGGGGGCTCTTGGTGTGCTCTTACATCCCAGAGCCCTGACGTCCAGCCCTGAGAGGTGGCTGGATCTGCTAGGATGTCCCAAGGGACACCTGGGGACCCAGCATCCTCAGGCTGGCTTGGCTCCAGGATGTCCTGGCCTTGCTCCAGCCCTACCTCATGTTCAGACCCACCATGGCACAGCGCTGGAGGTATAACCTGTGGCCTGATCCTGCTGCTTGTTGAAAGCCAAGTGGCACTTTATTTCCCATCCTCTTGGCTGCCAGGGGAGGGGAAGCAGCTTGCCGGTGTTTAGCTGCCCTAAGGAGGCTTGAAAGGAGCCTGGGGAGACTTCTTGTAGGAAAACTCACACCAGTCCCAGTCCATCTTCTCTCATGGAGCCTACTATTATTTTATGAAGTCTCAGGAGGAGGATAAAGCTGACACATTCCCAACAGCCGCTCATAAATTGCCAGAGGCAGGGAGGAGCTCGGGGCTGCGAATGCTCCCACTGCAGAGGAGCGGATCCCCGCTCCCGTGGTAGCATCACTCCTGGCTTTAGCCGGGGCTGGGGGGCTTGTGGGGCTCACTACGAAGGACCAGGAGGATCCTAGTCCTTCCATGGTAAGGCAGGGACTGGTCTCTTCTCCTGCAGAGCAGTGGTGCATCATCCCAAGGAGCACTGGCAGGGCTGTGTTTGGGGTTGAGGAGGTGAACGCTGCAGGTGTACAGCCCCAGGCGCTCACCTCTGTTCTTGTGCTGTCCAACGCACTGGAGAAATCAAAATTCAATGAGCATCTTGCAAGCGCCCACCTTCTGCAAGGGGGAAAATGCAGCTCCAGCCCCCAGCTGTGGGCAGGGGCCGAGCCGGGATGGAGGAGCCCCTGCCCCACTGCAGTGCCATGCCTAGAGGTCCCTGCTGGCTCCCAGCCCGGGCTGTCCTCCCCGAACTAAATGCTGGGCTCTTGAGGCTATTTATGTCTTGTCAGCCTGCAGCCAGAACCAATTTAATCTTGGCTAAGCACTGCTGTAGAGGAGCTGCCTGGGCCCCGATGTTTCTTTCGAGATGATAAAGAGTTGATAGAAAAACAAATTACGATGATGGCAGCTCAGGCACCATTAATCAACCTCCCCGCAACATTGCAGTGTGAATAATTAATAATCATCGTTAAGGATGCTTTAAGGGTGGCTTGGGGTTAAGGTGCTGCATGGGATCAGGGCAGTGGATTGCGTGAGATGCTCGAGATGCYCTGCAGGAGTCGGTGATGCTCCAAGGGATCTCAAAATGTTTTAAACATGTGGTGTCCCCAGCTGAGACCCTTGGAGACATGGGAACTTTATTTTTTCTCTGCCTTTGCAAGCTACAGGTTGCAAACTCCTGGGTGAGAGCACTTGGCTTGGCAGAGATGGAGAAGTTTTGCTTCCCACTGAGTAAGAGCACTGAAAAACAAGTGTGGGCTCTACCTGGAACCACAGGCACGCTCCTTTCTGGAAGAAATACTGAATTTCCTTCTGGCTTTGAATAGTGGCTGGGAGTTTTTTTCAGTAGTTAATCACAGCCTTGCTAAGGGTTTCAGGTACCAGTTGCCTGCAAAGCCTGGCATTGTTCACGCCTGCTATTTTTAAAATGTTTTGTTCTCCTGCTGAGTTTTACTTAGCTTAACTGCTTGTGAATTTTCTATTAAAACCCCTCGCTAATTATCATGCTGTAACCATTGCTAGCAGTAAAACCTACTTGGTTTTTTAGGGAGATGTAAATGTAAGTGGTGGGTATGAAGATGTGCGCTAAGAAACCTGCTTCTGTTGTCTGGAATGTGAAAGAAAATAGGAAAAACATAGGAAAATGTCCCAAAATAGTGTTCTGGAGCCATAAATAAGGGTGCGGTGTGGGATACTGATCCAGCATCACAGCTTAGGTCCTGGGGTCCACCAGAGCAGGGGTCCATCAGCAAGCTTGGAGATGTCCGTGCAATTCAAAGCAAGGTTGTTTCCCAGCTCTGCCAGCTGGAACTACTCTGGACTGGGTTTTTAGTGAGTATTTGGGGTGCAAATACTCACTAAAACTCCAGAGCCAGAGCCTGAACAGATGCTTTCTTGAAAGGAGAGAGGGGTCTACAGGGAGAGCATCCCTGCCTGCCCTGCCTGCACACCCTTGCGTGCTTCCTGCCTGCAAATCCGGCACTCTGCCTCTTTGAAGCCCCCATCCATCCTTGCCCTCCCTTGGTGATGCAGCTCTGTGTTGATACAGCTCAGGGGTCTTAAACCCAAGTCTGTGCTTTCCTCCTCCTTTCCCAGGCTCCATCCCGCCAAAGTTTGCCCTCTTTGCCAATGCTGGGATGGGGAAAAATCATGTTGGTTTTTTTTTTTAGGATGGTGTTTATGCTCTTCCACACACTCCCCCTTTTCCCTTCCTCTCTGGAAAAGCCTTGGGAAGGTGTCAGGGCTTGCCGTGCCGGGCTTTTGGGGGTGCAGGGAGAGCTGGGGTGCTCGGGCAGGGAGCAGAGCCACTCCGGCTGCCAGCAGGGAGAGCCCGTGCCCGTGGGGGGGTGACTTGATGGGTATTATCTCACATCAGGTCAAGAAACCCTGTTATTTCCCCTCTCCATCAACATCGCTGGGTGGGTAGATAATTGCCACAGAGCTGGAGCCGGGGTGGGATTGGGATCCATCCCCCCATCCGCTCTGCAGGTCGGGGGATCCTTCCCCAACTTCTCTCCTTGTTTCTGCTCCTTCGGTGCCACTTTCTGGCTGTCACAGATGCTGAGCCAGTCCCCAGCACCCAGCCCCAAGCCCCAGGTGGCTTCTGAGCTGACAGCAAAAAAATAAGGGGGCAAAAAAGCTGATTTAATTGTTTTTCTGAGCCATTGGTGGTCAGAGCACCCATCCCACAAGCAATCCTTAGGTCACCTCCCCGCTGCCAAGCCCATCACCACTGCAGCCGGGCAGCCTCGGGAGAGACAAGGGAGAAGGCTTAGGACGAACCAGCCCCTCATTACAGAGTTTGGAGGCACAGCCACACGTCGGAGGGGATTTGCAGGCAGCGGCTTTGAGAAGCCCACAGGGTGGTTGCTGGGCTGGAGCTCTTGCTTTCACCCCAGGAGGTCAGAAGGATGCACAAAAGGTTTGCTCTTCAGGGTCTGAAGCGGTGCAGGGTGGGTTTTAACCCCTTGTAGGCACAGCAATATGCAATATTAGACGCGTTAATGCTGCGTGCTGCCCAAGATGGTGGCACAGCAAGGATGCAGCTGGGGGGGACGGCGCCGTCTCTCACTTGGACAGGGTGTGATGGGCACGGGGACGGTCCCCCCGCGGGTGAGGAGCGGCAGCTTGCGGCTCTGCTGCTCCTTATCACATCAGCTGGTGGGAATTAACGAGCTGGGGCGGGGGAGCTGCCGCGCTCTCCCCTTTTCCCCCCGGATTGGGCTGAGATCCCGGTTCCTGCAGAGTCCCTATAAATTGCAGAGATGCCTGGGCTGGTGAGAAGGGGGAGCAGGGGGATGGAAAGGGCCAGAAGGGGGGTCGTTGGCAGGTCAGAGGGCCCTGGGGGGAAATGGAGATGCTTTAGATGGTTAATCCCTGTTTCAGTGACCTGGCTTGGGGTCTGTGGTTGGACCGTGGTGTAGCTGGCCCCCATGGGACCATACTGAGCAGGGATGCTGGGCTGGTTTCACCCCATGCAGGATGCTCTCATGCTGCTGGGTGTCCTCCCAGAGAGCCTGGCACCCGCTGTGGCCCTGCTATGGCATGGTGACATCCCTGGTGCAGAGCCACATCTGGGCCCTGGGGACAGGGAAGAAGCAGCTGTGATGGGGATGTGCCAGGGACATCATGTCCCTGGCTTGTTGTCCCCCATCYGGGCTCTCGGCATCGAGCAAAGTTTGTGGGGACCGGCTTGGGCAATGGAGATGTGCTGGGGACACCATTTCCTCAGCTTGTTCTCCTCCACCTGGGCTCTCAGCATTAAGCAGGGGTTGTGGGGACAAGTTTGGGTGATGGAGATGCACCTGGGGCATCATCTCCCCCATCTAGGCTCTCAGCATTGAGCTGGGGCTGCGGCGACAAAGTTGGGTGATGGGGACATGCCTGCAGCTTTGTCAGCCGCTCCCCACCTTGATGTCTCTCCTGCTTGCTCCTGGCAGGTATCCGAGTCCCCCGCCAGGACAGAGGAGCTTGGGCACGCACCGGGCGCTGGCGGGGGGCATGTGGCCCGCATGGGGAAGGAAGCCATCACTGTCACCCTCCACGGTGCCAGCAACCTGCCAGCCACACAGGAGGGACGGGTGCCATGGCCGTACGTCATCGTGTGAGTACCCAGCATCCGTGAAGAGGGACAAGCGGTTTAGGAGCTGTCACCCTGTTATTAACTCTTTGCAAGCCCTGGGGAGGGGGAAACCTCTTTTGCGGTGACATGCACAAGCATCACCTCCGTGGGATGCTTGGTGCGGGGAGAGGAGCTGAGGTGGGGGAAGGTGGGGGACGGTGCTTTGACTCTCTGGGGTGTCGGGAAGAAAGCGTTCCTAATATTGAAAGTATAAAATGATGTCAAAGAATCCACAGGGCAATGCTGCCTGGGTTTCAGGATGATATCACAATAAATAAAGGATTGTTTTAATAAATTAAACAGGATGCTTGGGTAAGGAGAACTTGGCTCCTCGTGCATTATGCATGTGCCAGGGGACTCAATTAGCCGGTCATGCTTTGGTCTGTGTCAAGAGGGAGGCCGCTCCACTCAGCGCTGCTGCGGGGTGAGCTTGGGATCCCAAAGAGCCCTTCCAGGAGGCAGAGCAGCTTCGACACCACTTCTCTGGAAAAGGAGGGAGAAAGCGGCTGTCGGTGGCTTTGGAACATCACCTGGCTGTGAAGCTTGGTTTCTCTGGGGCATCTCCCCAGGGCAGTGCTGGGCAGGCTGGTACCCAAGCAGGTGCATTGATGCCAGGGGACAGGGAAGCGGGAGCGGGGCTCGTCCGCTGGGGACAATCAGCAGCCAGGGCTGTGAAAGCCTGGAAACATCTTCTCTGCAAGTATGTAGAGCAAACTGTTGCTTGCTGGGCGTTATCGAATGTAGAAACCCTGAGCTCTGTGGTGAAGGGCATCCCAAGGTCTGTCAGTGTGGCACAGCGTGCCTTTTCTCCATGCTGCCCAGCGCCAGCCACGTTGGACATCCCAGAGGCTCCCTGGGCAGGAGGGATGCAGCTCTCCATCGCGGGGGCAGCATCTGTCAGGTTTTTGGGGCTGGCTGGCACCCGCAGCCCGGCAGGAGCTGGCTGGCACCTGGGCTGGCAGCCCTCACTGCTGCCCCTCCATCACCCCTTCCCCTCTTTCCCACCCCCGCCATGCCAAGGACCCGCTCTCTGCCCCAACAGTCTGAGTAACTCCACCGCAGGAGTTGTCTCTATTTCCATAAACCAATTATACCCAGATAATCTCAGGAGATTTAAACATCAATATCCTAAATGATAGCACGAGAATGGCGTGTGATTGTTGCATCTCTCTTTACATTCTGGTGCTGCTCCATCACCACATTGCCATGGTAACAGGGATGTGATGGAGGGGAGGGGAGGGTGGTATTAGGGATGCAGGACACATGAGGGGCCTTTTAGTAACCATAGTGAGGGAGCCAAGGCAGAAGGGAATCAGTTATTGTTTTTCAGGGCGCTTGCTTTTGAAGGAGAGTAACATGTTGCAGTTAAAAGGTGGGTTTTTACGGACGGGAAGGAGAAGCGGTCAGTGGATGGCACCGGTGGGGACCTGGTGGCAGCTGATCCCCCCGAAGCGGCTGGGTACCACCAGCRGAGCCAGCCTGAGCTCAGACTGCTGGCACCCAGAACATCACCCCCCAAAATCAGGAGTGGGATGGGAGGACGCGAGCAATACCACTCGCACCAGCCCTTTGTGGCTGTGCCCAGTTGCTTGTGCCCAGACTCGGCATCCCGTAGCGCTCCGTAGCTGTGTGCGTTGCTTCCAGCTCTCGGTGCAGAGGACTGGGGAGAGAAGGGCTTGGCAGAGTGAATCTAAAAGACCTTGAGCAGCAGGAGAGCCCGCACAGGCATGCCAATGGTCTTGGGCTCATCCCTGCCCCGGAGAGCATGGGGCTCCTCCGGGGACCTGGCAGCGGCTTGGCTCTGCTCCTCGTCCTCTGAATCCTGAGCAAATCCCCATTCCCTGGTTTCAGGGGCATCCGTGGCTTTGCTCTGTGTCTTCCTTTCACTCCCTCGTGCACACAGATAAATTGCTCCTGGACCGGCATGACGCAGGGATGACCTTGGCACGCCGGAACCAGGTGTGTTTGCAATTAACAGCACAAAGCGCCTGGCTCCGGCCGGCTTCTCCTCTCCACTGAGTACCGCCGGCGGATGAAAGTACCTCCTTGCTTCTTCCTTTCTGCTCTTCAGCACTGAGAGAAGAAACTCAAGGTCGCTGCTGAATGCGCCGTCTGCTCCCAGCCTGGGGGATGGGGGCTCTGATGCCCCCCTGCCTGCGGGTTTGCCTGTGCAGGCAGCGGTCCTGGTTGTAGTGCGGATGGGATGCTCCACCTGGGAAGGGGTTAGGCTGTTCCTGCAAGCAAAGACTTTTGGCTCTGCGACGTGCCCAGTAATAAACCAGGGGCTCAGCTGATAACCCCAGAGCAAGGTGGTGTGGGAAGTGGGACCAAGTGGGGTCTTTGGGGGTCCCCTCCTCGCCCCAGCACCCGGCTTAGGTCATGGTGGAATGAAGATGGACCGTCCCAGGGTTAGAGGGTAAGGAGCAATGTAAAAATTGGGTTTCTCAAAGGAGAGGGGAAATTATAATTCTTCCTTTCTCATTCTGAATCTTTTCAGAAGTTGCTCTTACACCTCTGTGATTTATTTATCCATATTTATTTACCCAAACTGCACCTGAGCCCCCCCAAGCTCAGCACCGAGCACAGTGGGGCTGCGTGGCGGGGGGCAGCATCGCCTTCCCCAGGGCCGGATCCTGCAACCGCCACATGAGTAACACCCTGGATGCCAGTCCTGTAAACCGTGGCCATGCTGCATGGGATTTTTCTTCCCGAAGAATGATGCTCCTGCACCACCGTGTTGCCACTGCAGGGATGTTGGCCCCGAGAAATAACTCACCCTGTAGAGATAATAAGTTATAATGCTGGATAAATAAATACTTACGAGGGCTGGGCACAAGCCCACGCCCTTTGCTGGGCACCCGGGTGTCACATGCAGCGTGGTGGCTGCGTGATGCTGTCCCCAAGCACCGTAGCTGAGACGTTGTGTATAATAACTCCCGGGGGGCGGCCGTCTTTATCTTTTATCTTTATCTTTTATCACAGCAGTGGGTAACTTGGTGCATCCCCACATGGCAGAGCAAAGTGCCTGCCCTGGAGCAGGCGGGGAGGGATGCAGAGCATCAAAGGAGCATCTCTTCCTCCATCCCGGCCATGTCCTGCCCCAAGGCATGCGATCTCATGGGCAGCTGTCTGCAGCGCCTGCTCGCTGGAGACCCTATCTCCTGCCCCACCAGCAGGTCTGGAGCTGGCTGGGGTGAGGAGGAGACATCAAACCATCTCCACTCTCTGCTGTTCCTGCTGCTCCCGGCCTATTAATTTGATTTTGAAGCACATCCCCATGTGTTGTACTGTTGTGGGTTGTTCCCCGCCACCCCCACCTCCCCTGCTGCTGCCTCCCCACTTCACAGCTCTTTTTGAATGCTCTCTCATCCTTAGGCAAGTCTGTAATGAAGGGGGCCCAGAGCAGCCGGTTCTCACCCTCTTCCTCCTCCTCCTCCCACCCCCCCAGCCCAGGTCTGGCTTCATTCGGACTCTGAGCACGTTGCTGGTAGACCAATCCCCCACAGAGCTCATTATGGGAGAGCCGATTTTCTTCCAGCCCCTCCACAATGGTGCCAGCCCGATGCTAATTCCCACCTGCCAGAGCTGGCCGGCGTGGCTCCATCCCTGTGGGATGCAGGTGGGCTTCTCCGGTGGGGAAGGGGACACGTGGGAGGTGGGAGAGGAGCATGGGACATGGATGCAGCTTGGCTGAGGGTCTGTAAACTGGTCTCTCCAGCAACAAGAGAGGATGGAGGTCTTGCGAGCGTGGAGCATCCTCCCATCCAGCTTGAACCTCTGGGATGAACCTGCTTGGTCCCACCACTATCTGGAGTTCACGCTGCAGCTGGAAGGACCTTTATCATCTCCTTTTCCCCAGAGATGGGGTGGCAAAGTGCCACCATCTGCTCTGTCACCACAGTGCTCCGGCAACCTCTCCCTAAGAGCTACATTGGCTCTGCTCCAGCAAGAGCTTTCCTGGAGGAGCCAGCACCAGACACTTTATCATCTTAATATCCAGAGCAACCCGTTGACAGGGCTGGGGCATCTGTGTTACATTGGCCTGACGCCATGTCACCGTACCCCTTCACCCCATGGTCAGGGATGGAGAGGACTTGATGGACACCACATCACCAGGCGGTGGCACTCTGCCATGATCTTGGGACTCCCAGGATAACACCAAGTGTCTCGCTGGGCAGTGGAGACCCCCTAAAAGATCTGCCAGCCCCCCTAATGGGGGGGACATTATTATCATTAGCCAAGCTCATGAGTAATTGATGAAATTGATAAAAGTGGGAGGAACAACCACAAAATAGCCCTGATGGTGATGGCCCTGCACCAGCACAGATGAAGAATTTCCTGGGGCCCATAGCCACTAACGCCGCCATAATTATTGCTCAGCCTCGTTATGTGCCGAGTTTAATGACGGCAGTTGTTAACATTCAATCTTCTCTCTCCTTTCCCAGCAGCCTTCTCCCTGTCCTTTCATCAATACAGCTGGATAATTAGCCTCCGGGGTCTGAAATAGCCTTTCGGGTAAAAGGGGCTGCAAACCCCACCACTGGGGGCTCGGCAGGATCCAGCAGCTGGGAGTAAAACTGGCCCTGGACCCCCAGCGCGGGCCCGCTGGAGCAGGAGCAGAGCTTTGCTAGGGGTGGTGGGAGGGTGGGCTGGCCGCTGTTAGCTGCACCGAGCAGGGATGGTGCTCATCCCTCTCCCAGGCCCAGCTCCCTGCTGACACATTCCCCTTCCTCGCCCAGTAACTGGCCTGTTTTGCCTCCCTTTTCCTTCCAGTAAGACCAGCGGAGGGTATGAGCAGAAGCCGGAGGCGACCCATTCATCCTCGGTGCCCACCCACACACCCACCTGGGAGGAGGAGGTGACGGTGGAAATGGATGCTGAAGATGCAGGCTGGGCAGGTGAGAGCATCGGAGGACTATGGGGACAGGGATGCTGGGGACCAGGACATGGGACTCATCTCCTCAAAGGGTTAATTTTGGGATATTAGGGAGCCCATGCTCTGAAGGACCCTGAGCAGCACCCAGGCAGAGGGTGGCCACGATAGGGATGAGCCATGCCCTGAGCCCTGCATGGCTGTGGTGGCTTCAGTGTAGGACCAGGAGGGACATGCCCCCAGATACGGTGCTGCAGGATGGGGCAAGTGACGGTGCCAAGCTCCAGGCATCCTCCAAAGCATCCCATGGGAATTGGCATCAGGGGAGAGCACCCCAAATCTTTCCCTGCTGCCATCCCTACCCTGACACCTTGTATCGGTTGGATCCACATCATGATGCTGTCACTCCCCGCACAGGGCTGCTAAGTCTGTAATTGTAGTAAAACTCATGGCATTAGGGGCCGGGATTTGATTATAATCAGACCCTTGCAAAACAAACTGTGGCAGCCAATCTTCACATCATGCCTAATCCCATTAGGCCCTGACCTAAATGAAATTGAGGAGCTTTTGGTGTACTTTGGACTTGCCCCGTGCGGTACCGGGAAAGATATGGGGAGACCCAAYGGGACCTCTGGCCCCGCTCGTCCACCTCCCAGCATCCCCCAGATGTTCAGAGATGTTCAACCCCAAGATGTTCAGACCAGAGCTGTCATTTCCAGGTGCAGCTCGCACCTTTTCTTGCCCAGAAATATGGTTTCCATCCTTTTCTTGCCCAGAAATACACTTTCCATCAGCAGGGCTGCCGAGCGTGATCTATCATCAGTGACGACTAGCAGAAAAGCCATTTGTCTCTCGCTCGACCCCAGAACATTTTCCCTGGTGCTCTTTCTACAAGGGGCTGAGAGAAAAAGAAAATCTCCATATAAATTGAGCACTTGCTGAAAAGCACGAGCTCAGGAAAGCATGGTCCATGCACTTGCCTGGTCCATCGTCTTCATTTTGGGGACACACACGACCTGTGGCATCGCCAGGTTGGCCAAGCAGGAGTTAAGGCAGGTGCCTCGGCACAGTCATTAAGCTGGGGGAAGGGAAGCCCAAGTCTTGATGGCAGCATAAAGAGAGGGCGGTTTTCCCTTCCATCAGCTCCTTTTTTTTGATAAAAGGCTTCTGCTCGTGCTTGTCAACTAAATTGCAGCTTTGCTTTAAATTAAGGGAAGAGCTGGGGGTGCCGGCACCCATGGCGGTGATGCTGCCGTGCCAGGGGACAGCCGGAGACAGGGCACCCCTGAGAGGGCAGATGCCATGGTGGCAAGTGTCTGCAAAACCCACCCGTGGGCTGCAGGCTGACCCTGGGACAGGGAGGGCTCCGGGCAGGATCACACCCTGGCAGCTGAGTGGGGTGGGCTGGAGACAGGGAGGCGGATTAGATGGATCAGCAGGAAATCCTGGCTTCTTAAATGGGAATCTGAGCTGCATTGGTGCCAGTTGCTCATGGGCTTTGCTTTCTTGGGAATGTCTGGGACATGCTCTYGATGGCTCCTTGGGATGCATGTGTGTGTGTGTGCATATAAACCCAGGACGGGTGTAAATCCTGCCCCTGTCCACCCCACCATGACCTGCGAGGGGAAGGGGCTGCTGAAAATGAATCAATCCCGCCATCGCCTCTGTCCCTTCTTCGCCCAGACCTACCCCCAAACCTCTCCCCACTGCTTCACCTGCTCTCCCCTTCCCCAAACCCCGTGGCCAGCCCCACTCATCCTGATGGCTGACCCTCTCCCTTCCAGCCCTGACTCTCACTGTGGCAGACAAAGCCACCAAGGAGGCGTTGGGGACCTTCCAGCTGCCAGTGCAGCACCTCCAGCCCTTCCAACCCCACCACTGCAGGCTGGTGCTGGTAGGTATGGCGCCTGCCCCTCCATCCTGCTGCTTATTCCTGCTTATAACTTTGATTTTCACCCCAGGGAAGTAGCTGGGGGTTGTGGGCAAAGGCAGCCTTGTGTAACGGCATAATCCCGGTGGGAAAACCGAATTTGGCAAGTCAGGGAAGGTGCGCAAAGAGGCTTGTGAGCTTCCCGCGAGGTGGGAACAAGGCAGGCGTTGTGCTGGGCTTTTTTCATCTCTCTCCGGTGGGAAAATGTGGAGGAAAAGCGATGGGATTGCAAGCTGGGAAGTGCTTTCGCCCTCAGCATCCTGGGGAAGGAGATGCGGGGCTGGGCCATACGTCAGAGCGTTCATTAAACAGGGGCCACTGTGCATTAATTAATGCAGGCAGTCACCCAGCCCCAGAAAGAAGCCGCTTCCTAAGCCCCTCCGTGGGGATTTCTCCATCCCAACATGTGAACAGTCCTGGGGACTTGGCTGATAGCTCCCTGTACAGCTGAGACCTGGCAAACTCACTCAATACTTCCCCCAAATCAGCCTCCCCTATGCTCTGGCTGGCAGCAGTGTGTTTCCTCTTCCCTGCATAGAGATTGGGAGCAATTAAATATTTAAATGCAGAAGGATTTATTATATTGATCTTTTCTGGGAAGGCTCCAGGGGACAGTGAGCTTAATTATCAGTCGGTGCTTTATTGTCAGCGATGGGCTGTCTGCATGCCCAGYGCCAGCATTTGGTGGCCTTGACCCTTCCTCCTCCCACGGTTCGCTCTCCTCCACAAACAGCCGAGGACGCGGGACCCTGTGGGGATGGTCCTGTATGTCACCATCATCCGCAAAGGGAGCTTCATCCCTCACTGCAATGGATTGAGCTACGTGGCCTTGGAGGTGAGAGGTGGCCTTGGGGACAGGAGGTGGCGGGGGGGGGTTGCAGGGTCCGGGACGGACCAGAGCATCTCGACTCGGGGAGGATGCTGCTGCACATTATCTCCTGCTCTAGTGGCTGTTGATGTTGATTTAGGGCAGCTTGTTTTCCTCCCCATTTGCTGACCCCTCACCATGGGCTCCCCATCCCCCAGGTGCTGCTGCGGGGGCTGTCGGCCCCCCTGGCCACCCCCCCTGGGGCCCTCATCGCGGTGGCCAGAGTTGTGACCAACATTCGGGAGTACAAGTAAGTGACGGCTGCAGGGGGCTGCTGGTGACATGGGTGGGGGTGCTGGGCTTGGGACAACCTGAGCATCCCTGGTGCCACCACCCCCTCCTGTGGTGCTTGGCTTGCCAGGAGTGGACACAATTCCGCATGTGCTGACTCTCCCCCTCTCCATCACCTCTCAGGCACCACATGGAGAAGCATCCCATCGCCTGTGCCGGCATCAGCCCCACCACCATCACATTTCCAGACCCTCCGGCAGCAGCCTTCAGCATTGCCCAAGCTGCCAATCACGGCTGCCCACAGGTACAAGGCCGAGCGCATCCGTGGGGATGCACGGGTCCAGCAGCATCCATCCCACTTGGGTGTCAATAAGCATCCCTCCTTTGGCAGGGGAGCTGAGCACCCCACGCAGGGAAAAGCTTTAGGGGCAAAGCGATGCTTTCAGCATCAAAGACACAGTCCCCATGTCCGCCTCGCCCTGCCTGCAGAAACCCACGGGCAGCTCCTCATTTGTGCCTTTGTCCTTCGTTCTTCCCCCTGCTCCGCTCACGCCTCCAGCTCAAGTGCCGCCTCTCGAAGGCAGAGACCTTCTCCTCCCCTGGGCTCAAGTACTGCTGGGAGAGCTAGCGACGCACATCTTCAAAATAGCTGTTGCCAGGGAAACATATGCTTTTGGCACACGGCATCATTGGCGAGCAGGAGGAGGGCCCTGCTTTTGTTCCTGAACCCTGCCAAAAATTGGCAGGGAGGGAGAGGCAGGGGACTGCAGGGATGCTGGGGCAGGGAGGAGGTGTGATGGGGCAGCTGAGTCAGAAGCCAGCGTGAAGCTGCCACCCCTCAAAACAAGAGCTGCTCCATCCCTTCACCTCTGAAAAGTGCCAGCCGAAAGCGTGGCAAGGGCAGATGTCCAGCCGCCCCGAAAAGATGGATCCAGCTGGTCCCGAACACCAGCAGAGCACACGTTTTTCCGTCTTGGTCCTTCTCCCCCGTGCGTTGAATTTTGATCATCTTGGAGCAAAATGTCCTGTATCAAGAYGTTTGGGGAGCCCATAAATAAAATATTACTTAGAGGAGGCCAGCTAAACGCCAAGTCACCCACGAGGCTGTGAATTATCATAAAAATCGCTAGTGCATTTCATTCATTACAATAATTGTTGTTTTATTGCCCCCCACCCCCACCCCCGGGTTGTTCTTTGCAGGTGAGAGGCGGGGGGAGCGCTGGGGACCCTCTGCTTTGGGTCTGCACTCGCTTTGGGCCCCCCTGGGACCAGCACCCCCAGCCCCACCATGGCACTGGGCTTGGGGTACGGGCTGCCCACGCCAGCGCTGGAGCAGGTATTAGGAAAGAAATCCCCATGCGCTTGCCCCCACGTTATCTTCCCCCCCCATCTCTTCGCTCCAGGATGCAGCACCCCGAGGCTGCAGTTTCCCAGCCGGAGCAGGGATATTTCTCTCCTCTAAAGGCAGTCCAAATCCATTTCCTTCAGATTTATATGGATAAATACACACACAAACCCCTGTGAACTCATGGCACCCAGGCACTGGGCGAGCCCAAGCCGAGCCCCACAACCCTGGCACAGGTGGCAGTGCCAGCGCGGAGCTGTGGGAGCCCAACGCGGGAGGACGAGTGATTAAACCCTGCCATCTGGCCTGCATGCATGCTGCTGCCGCCGCCTCCTCCTCCTCCTCCTCCTCTTCCTCTCTGCGCCCACATGGCTCTGTCTGTCTTTGCACATCGCCGAGGATGTTCTCCCCAGGGGTGCACGGACAGGGTGCCCTGGGGAGCTGTGTAATCCCCATCCGCTTTCTCCCCCCATCTCCTGCCTCAGTTTCCCCACCTGTAGGACACGGTTCCTTCCTGGGGAGGATGAACTCCTAAAGCCTGGGAGGAAAGGTTAAATGAAGGCTGGGAGGAGGAGGAAGAGGGAGCATTGCTCCGGTTCCAGAGGTTAATGGCTTTCCCCGAGCGAACTCCTGGGCAGGCTAATCAGATTCAATAATTCTGCCAGCCCAGCGTGTCCTCTCGCCTGTCGGTTCCCATCAGCATCTGCAGACAACGGCGCTTGGGTTCACCTTCAGCAGGGCACCCCTCTTACTTAGGGGGTTTTTGGGTTCCCAGGTGGTTAACCCTTCCCTGCCTGGCTGGGGGTCCTGGAGGCCTGGTCTTCCTGGCCAGGAGTTAGCTGAGACCTGCACAGAGCCACCTGTAAGAATATTGGGTGCTCTTCTTGGGTGCCCTCGTTGGGCCACAGCGCCTTTCTCACCAAAAGGGTTGGGTTTGGACACACTGGCGGCAATGGCAAATCCATGGGGTGGACGGGCATCGGGCTGTGCCTCCTACAGAAAGCCACACCGTGTCTGCCTCCAGGCACCAAACTCAAGCCTTCGTGATGTTCGTCCCCTCTAAGATAAATCTCCTTTTGGGCTCTTTCCCTTGGGGACCCTCCAGCTTAACCCACTTATCTGGAGCTTCTTGCTCTCTTCTGGGGTCTGCACCCTCCAGACAGGCAGCCGTGAGGACCAGGGGATGGCCCCAGCCCTGGGGAAGGCAGGAGACATGCTGTGGGCTTGGCCACCCCTGCCTCTGCTAGTGCCAATGGTGCTGCCTTTGAACCAGCCTTTGTATGGGAGATGAGCTGGGGTAGCCAAGGAGGATGAAGGTGTCTCCTTCCTCCTCCTCCTCCTCCTCCCCGTCCCCTTTGTTGTGTTTCTCCAGGTGGCTCTGGGCAGAGGCGGTTGTGGTGCCAAGACGTCTGCCCAGATCAGTGCATCAGCTCTGATGCCCCAGCGCAGTGTCCATCTGTCCCGCTGAGCCGGTGGGAGACAGCCTGGCCCTGGCGAACGTTCCTGCCCCCCCACACCATCCCCCAAAATCAGGGGGGGAATTCAGGAACATCATCTCCGATCCCTGTCCCTGTGAGAGGAGCCATGTGGGCTTGGGACCTCTGACAATTGGGGTCAAATTAACAATATGCTCCCACGTTTGACTTTTCCCTTCCCCGCTGAGTCTAAAACGGCACCATCTCGCAGCGTCTTGTACAGGTCGATGCCAGGAAAAGTAACTGGAGGCGGCGTTTAGTGGTTTTTAGGAGATTTTCCCCCAAAATTGGGCTTTCTGAGGCTGATGAAACAGCCCTGTGGGCTGGGATGCAGGCTGGGAAAGGAGAGGAGCAGCTGGAGGGTGCTGAAATGGATCTGGCTGCTGGGAGCTGCCCCAGTCTGTGCGGGTTTTCCCTAAGGACTTGCAGGCACAGACTGGGCTCCCTGCAGTCAAAGCAAGCTGCATCCCAGCTAAAAATCCCAGCTGATGCTGGGGAGCCCCTGACAAATTCCTGGCTGAGAGAGCCAGCCCGGTGCTGAGCCAGCACTAACAGTGCTGCCCGATGCAGCCCATCGTGGAGGTGTTTTTGGGCTCTGAAGCATCCCAGCACCGCTCTCCCCTTGCTAACAGCCCCCAGGGCTGGGTAATGCACCGCTGCGGGTCTCCAAGGTGCATAATGCCCATTAGCATCCCCAAATGTGAGCAGAGGGAGACCCCCCTTCTCCTCCTCCCACCCTCCCTGACGAAGCAGAAATGTGCTGATGCAGAAAAGCCGATCGGCATCTCATCCCCGCTGGGCGATGCTGGCTGAGGGGATGGAGTAACAGCATTAAAAAGGAGCTGCTGTCAATAATTTCTTGGCACTGGGCAGCCGGTGTTAAGGCTGACCTTTGGAGAGCTGGCGGGGCTCTCCGAAGATGAAGGGGAGCAGCTGCTGGCGGGGATGGACTGATGCCATTTCCAACGACAGATTGCGGCTCTGGGGATAAACATGTTGCTCGCTGTTCAATACCTATCGGGCGACCTGGACCTCAAGCTTGGGAAAGGGTTTTGCGACAATATTCGGACTTGCAGGCTTTCGGGGTCCGTATATCGTCGCAAAACCCTTTCCCAAGTGTGAGCGCTGGGTTGCCCAACAGATATCAAAAGGCTTACCCTGGAGTCAACACAGCTCATTCTCCAGGTTCTTCCCATCGTGTTTTTAAGCATGGGGTAGTTGGTCCATGTGCTGTTTTCCTCCTCTGGCTCTGCGAGGGGGAAGATGCTGGCAGGGGTTAGCCGGAGAGAAGCAGCCAAGCTTGAAGACCCAGTAAAAACCAGTTCAAGCAACTGGGATTCGGGGTTGCTTTTGAGCCAGGGATGGGATGCAGCTGCGCAGGCTGTGCTTTTCTTTACACCCACCTCTCCTCTCCCTCCTGTCTGTCTGATAATTTATCCCTAGAGAGAGAGGGTATCTGAAGGATAATTTTCCTGTTGTCTCCTAAGATGTCCCGACCAGCCGGGCCCCCAGAGCAGCCGACCTGGGACACCTCCTTCCTCTTCCAAGGCCGAGATGTGGCTACCATCTTCTCCGAAGACACTGCCCTGGCGATTGAATATTATCCGTACAAAGCCAGTGAGTCTGGGGACCCCACCGAGGATGCTCTCCCTCGTTCCCGGGTTTGGCCGGGGGCAGGTCTTGGGCTGCCGTGCCCCCARCAGGCTGCTCTCACCTCTTCCCCAGTGTGGGATGCGCCGGGCACCCCTGTTCCCGTGGGATACTCGGTGCTGCCCCTCACCAGCCGCATTTTCCGGGAGCTGGCGGCGCAGAGCGGCGGGATGCGTGTGGACAGCCTGGCCATGCAGGTGAGCCAGGGGCTGCAGGGTGACGCTGGGCAGGGTGGCACAGTGATGGTACCTATAGGTGATGGTACCTGTAGCTGCTGGCATGGTGAGAGGGATCTCCGCGTCTGGGTGGGCAGCCTGGTGCAGAGCTCCTGAGCATCCCGTGGGAAGCTGGGGTCCCTGCTCTGRACTGCAGCCCTGGACCCCTGGATGGCATCTGGGTGATGCCAAAGCCACCAGAGCCCTGGTAGAAACCCAGAGGCCAGCGCAGGCTGTGACTCTTCCTCTGCTTCCCCAGGGCACGGACCTCAAAACCATGTCTGGGGCCATCCCAACCGTGGGGCTCTGCCTGCAGCTCCTTCAATCAGAGGTGAGATGCTGGGGATGGCGAACCCCAAGGCAAGGAGGGATGGGGATGGGGACAGGGCAGGAGATGGCTCTTTAGAGCTGCCACCCTCTCTTCAAACCTCTCAGGCAGGGATCAGCTGGGCTGGATCCGGGTTTATCCCTTGTGCCTGTTGTCTCAGGGTTCTGGATTGTGCCACTGGGCAGCTGGAAAAAGCAGCGTCGTTCTTGCCCTTGCGCATCCATTGCTTTCCCAGGGCTTTTGGCATGTGCTCGTATTCCTGGGAAATCCCAGCTGGAGGCAGTGGGGCAGGCAGGGCACCGGCAGGGTATCTGGGAGAGGCTGTTCACCATCTCCGTGCAGAGAAGGGCCAGGCTGGTTAACCACGGTGACAAATGTCCAGCTGTCTTCATCCTTCAGCATTTGTGGTCCCCAGGGATGTCACAGCACGGGGGGAATTTGGCTGCTTTTCCCCGGGAGGAGGGAACCCCGCTTGCCCTTGGCTCCAGGACCAGCCCTTGGACAGGTTAGGATGTGGCCGTGAGCCCAATCGATCTAATTACTGCAGCCGCCAGCCTCTGCTCCCATCTGCAAAAAAAAAATCCTATCCATAAAGTGAATTTGGGACAGGTTTGGATGTTGCGCTGGCGACTGCATTCCCCCCGTCCCCGGGGGAGCCGCAGCGGGCCGGGGCCGGCTGGTGGGGGTCTTTGGAGTGATTGCCCAGGGGGGTCAGCGAAAAGGGGTCTGCGTGTGATGAATTATTCACATGGGTGTCACTAAGTGCAGAATTAATCCTTTTGCTTCCAGCTGGCTGCTGCACTAAATTATCACTCGCAGTCATGCGGGAAAATGCTGCGGAATTCATTTAGCTGATTATTGTTTTGATCTGGGAGCTGTAATTTTTTTTTCTCCTCTTCCCCAACCTCTCCCTTTCCCCCCTCCAGCCCTGCCTTCCTTAATATATGTAAGAGCTGGGAGTGGAAACAAAAAACAGGAGAGCCAGAGCCGGCCTTGGGCTCCACGTCTGGTTAATTCATCCGGCGGCAGCCTGGGCAGACGGACCTGGAGCAATGCGAATCAATGAGCGAGCTGCTACCAAGCAGGGTGACGGCAGGTTCGGCTCCTCCTGGCTTTGCCAAGGCCCTTGTTTCTTGCCTGGAGGTCAGGATTTTCTGAGGAAGATGCCCCAGCCAGCTGGCTGTGATCCCCAGCACCCTGAAGCCGCAGCCCGGTGGGCAGGGGAGATGCTGTCGTGGTTGCAGGGGCAGAGCCTCTCCTCTCCTGCTTTGGGCAGTCCCAGGCTTCAAGGGATGCTTGAAGGCTGGATTTCCAAGTCCTCAGCTCATGGATTAGTCCTGAGCTCAGCTTTGGGACAGCAAGAAGTGGCCAAACAGGGGCCAAGAGACAAAGACAGTCAATACAGGACCCTTACTGACCCAGCGAGGCATTGGGGCAACCTCTGTACCAGGGTTGTTCTTGGGGTGCAAGGAGCCTCAGCATCCCTGCCCGTCCTTGGGGTGTGAGGAGCCCCAGCATCCCTGCCCGTCCTCAGGGTGCGAGGAGCCGCAGCATCCCTGCCCGTCCTGCCCTGTTCTCTCTCGCCCCACAGCTCTCCCCAGTCAGATGGCAAAGGAGAACAGACTCACTGAGCTCGTCTCGTTTCTTTTCTTATTTTTTTATTTTAATGTAGAGAGCTGAAAATGCATAACCTAGATTGGCTCAGCTTTTTATAACAAACAGCAGCTAAATAAACCCTGGGCCATCTGTACTCCCCRGCGCACTTGGAGCCGGGCGTAAATCCCGACTGCTCCGTGGCCTCTGTGGGGATTTCACCAACTCCTGCCAGGGGTCTGGATGCTCCCAAGCTTGGCTTCGGATGCTCACATCGACCCTCTGTCCTGGGAAAGTGTCCTCAGCGCCAGGGTTTTCTAGGGATAAGGGGCTCCCCATAAATAGGACTCATCCCCCAGTATTTCTGCAGGGTCTCAAAACMCTGCTACATTCGTAGTAGCCACAGGGAAAGGGTTTGGAGCCACTGCTTTATTAAAAGCCAAAAGCCCCGACACCAGGGACGAGCAAACAGGAGTCGTGTTATCCCAGGGAAAGGGCAGTGCTGGGTTGCAACCCCCCTGGTAAAGGCACCGAGACCCCCAGATTTGCCCCCACCCAGCCCATTTCCCCCCGCCTTCATCCCCCTGCGCTCTCTCTTTGAAGCCCAAACGAGAACAAAAGACTTTGATCATCTCACGGAGACAAAGAAATCAAAGACTTCAGCAAATCGCTGGCGTTTTAGCAAATTAACGGCTGTCGCTGAAAAACTGTTGCAGAGGGAAAACCTGCAGCCGACTTCATCCACCTCCGTACTGGCTTGTGGCTCAAGGCAGGGCTCCTGTTTTCTCTTTGTTCTTCTTTTTCCGCCCCAAATTTGGTGTCTTGCCCAGGAAAGATGAGTTTGACCATGCAGCAGCCAGTGTGGGGTCAGCAGGATGCAGTCCCCGATGTGCCCGGGGGATGCTGAGCCCCATCCAAGGGCTGGAAAATATACACTGGAGGCATCTTTATTTCTAAGGGATTTATTCATCCCCCCCGTTTATTAACCAGCCCTGTTTTACACTTTGTTTTGGCACGACCCCACCTTGCTCAGTGCATTAACTCGGCACTTGGGACCTTTGGGGTCACCTCAAGCCTCTGCCACCCGCTTTGCTGAGCGCCCTTGGGCATGTTACCCAAGATGGGGTTCTGGGGACACACCAGCACGTGGTGACAGCCTCTGAAAAAAAGGGAAAAGCTAGTGCTGTTTTTTCCCAGGCAAGGAAAAAAATCAACAGGCTGGCTATATCATTGCTTAAACAGCCTTAATTTATGTAATTGCTGCCATTTAAAACCAGAAGCAGATCGGCGTCTGGTGTAAATTGTCACAGCGCTGGGGTGTAAACTGTCACCATGCCAGCCCGGCGATCAAACCCCTTTTGGGCTGGCAGAATAAATGGGTTTACAATTGGTTGGGAAGGGGAGAATTGCCATGCGTTTCCTCTTATTTCAGCCTGTCTGGCCAGGTTTGTCCTCCACAAGCATCAAAATTGGGTTTTTATCCCCAAACCACATTGCAGGGGATGCAGAAGCTGGTGAAAGGCTTGTTTTGGGGGAACATCGCCCTTCCCTGCTGAGCATCTTCTCTTGGTGAGCTGGCTGAGGGCTTTTGGCACAGCCAAACTGCTGGCAGCTGAGCTCCTGCTTGCCAGCTCTTGATTGACACCTGTCCATCAAATGTATCACCCATTCCCCTTATCACATGGCAGATTACAAGAGGCTTTATGGCATTGCTGCCAGCCGGGATCATCGTTAGCCGGTGAGAGCCGACCCAGAGAGGAACCAAAAAAAAAAAGCAGGGAATGTCTTTGTTAAGGAGAATTTGTTGGTTTCTGCCCGCTGGTCCCGGGGGAGCATTCAGGGCAGCGCTAATTGAATTAAGAGCACGTGCGCTCCGGCGAGCAGCTCTCTGGTGGGCAATGGTGGCGGGGCTGGGCTGGCCATCACTCTGGCGCGGCGGGCAGCAGCTGTACGCCAGCCCTGGTAATTGCAGGCAGAGCCTAAACTGTTGCATTTTGCATGATGCTATTCCCTGGGGAGGGGGAGAGTGGTGGGGCGGGGGACACCTTCACCCCGGCTTTGATGCTGGAGAAGCTTGGTTGAGCTCGGGGCCGGCAGCGTAATGAAATGCAGCGGCACAGGGGACGATGATGCTGATGGTGTTAATGAGGCAGCGATGGGGAAGGGCACAGGGACGCCTCCGGACACCTCCTCATCCCCCCTGCTGCAGAGCGGGGGGATGCTCACTGCCCTCATTAGCCGCACTAATGAGGCGAGGCCGGGTGCAGGCACGGAGTAATACCCAGTGAGGGCCACTTCGCCGCTGCCCATGCCGGCAGCCAATTTGGAGAGGGCGCCCAGCCTGATTGCTCGGCCAATGAACCAAAGAGAGCATCTGCGAGGTGGGGAGGTGGCGGGGAGCTGAGGATTTGCTGGGTCACGGTTGCCGGCTCTCAGGCAGTGAAATAGGTGGGTGCTGGGGTGCCATGCCTTGATGCAAGGATCCCAGTGGCAAGGCAGGTCCCCATCACCCAAACCTGCCCCGATACTGGGAGCCGGGATGGCCAGGACAGGACAAGAGTCCCTGTCCATGATCTTGCCATCGCAGGCGGCAGCGCGGAGTGCACGGACTCCATCGTTTATTCCATTAGATCTGACTTCCCCCTCTAACCAGATTAGATGGGAGTCTATAAAAGCCAGGCTGGCGGGAGGAGAGCGGGGCACGCAGAGCCGGGCGCAGGAAGTGAGGGGCAGGGAAATCGCATTACTGCTGCCGGCAGCGTCTGGCAGGGGGTCTGGCAGGGGCTGCCGGTGTGCCGGCGATGCCCTATCGGCAGGCACCAAAGCCGGGGGTAGCACCAGGCAGCAAAGTGGCTTTTAGCATCCCTTTGCACCCACAGGACCTGGGTACCCACCTCCCGCCCTCCTGGGGAAGGGGAGAGATGGGCTGAGCTGGGCACGGACCTGCTATTTCCACCAACGCAGGTTTCAGTGCGAAGGACTGCCTCCTCCTCCTCCTCCTCCTCGCCTTGTCGGTCCAGCGCTGGTTCACCCCAGGGATTCTCTCTCTGCCCAGAGCTCCCCTTGCACCTTGCAAAGATGAGATTAGTGTGGCCAACCCACAGCTCTTTCCCATCACGCCAGTCCTGGTGGCATATTGGGGACATGGATGGTGGGACAGGGGATATGCAGTGGCGGCATCTCAGTCCAGGTACCCCCTCCTTGCCCCTCCCACTGCATCCATCCATCCTACAGACCATTGCCTCTCCCTCCCCAGAGACCAGCAGCGTTCCTGACCCCGTTGGGCAGCGATGCCCTCCCCAGCCTGGACCCTGCTGCCGCCGGCATGCTTGAGAGGGGCGAAGAACTGTGGGCAGCCCCTGTGCACCCATTTTATTGCCAGGTAAGAACCCATGAGAGCAGCTGGCGATGCCACGCCAGCACCCTGCCTGCTGCATTGCCCTGCCAGCCTCCACGAAGGCATGCTCCCTGCCTCCTAACGGTGAAAAGCTGGCATAAATCCCAAATTTTAATCTCTCTTCCAATGTATGCATTGCTGGGAGCGGTGGGTTTTATCATTAGCCTGGTTGTACCAATAATTTCTTGTGCTGTGCTCATGGAGGAGCCTTTCCATCGGTGCCCACATCCCTGGTTCCCGGCTGTTTCAGGGTGGCACAGGGGCTGGAGGGGTGACAGCATCCCATCACCTTGCTGGGGACAGCGCTCGTCGGAGCAGCCTGGATGCACCAGCTCCGATCTGATTGCTCAATCCCAAATCCATTTAGCAAATTCTCTCCTATTACCGCTGCATTATGTTGGAGACCCCAGGCACCTCCAGCTCATACCTTTCGGCTCCAGGAAAAAAAAAGGCAGCTGCTCTCCTCCTCCAGCCCTTTGTATTGATAAATGGAGTCCTTGGATGAATTCAAACCTGGCCCTCATGGTCCTAATATCTTCCTGTACTTTAAGCCATCTGGCTTTAAAAATAACAGGTCGTTAAACCTCAATTCTCCTTATTAAATAGCTGGGAGGGAGGAGGTGGAGGGGCCCTGTGCTGCCCAAACACCCAGCTCTTTCCCCACCAGCAGCTGCCCAAACCCCACCTTCAACCCAATCCCTCTCCCTGCGATTCAGGCTGCAAAACAGGAAGAAAATTAGCAATAAAAAAAAATCATAAAAATACAGAAAAGCTGTTTTTTTTCCTCCAGCTGTTTTAATTCCTCCAATCCACTGAGCTTTATTGCTTCCTTTTCCATGGCCACGGCCCAGCCTAATAGAAACCCGTAATGGGGCGTGCAGAGGCGGGTACCACAGCACAGCTTAAATGCGATGAGGATGCAAGGTCCAAAACTGATAGACCAAATTACCCCAGGGCTCCAGAGAAGCCCCAACACCCTTCAGACCTGCACAGGATGTGGCCCTGGCATCACTACATGGTCCGTGCGATGTGTTTTCACCCCCAGCTTTGCTGTTTGCTTGCGCCGATGCCCCGAGCAGCCTCAAATCCAGCTCACTGTATCCTCACAAGAGCATCCCTGTGTTGATAAAATGAGGGAGGGTGGGAAGTGGTTTCAAGGATGTTTCCAGTGGGACAACGGGAGCTGGGGAGGACAGAAAGGGTTTGCACAAGCCCTGGGCACACCCTGCTCTGCCCTTTTACTGGCTAAAAATGCTAGAAAGTGTTGCTGGTAAGATTATTTCCCCCCACCACCCCGCAACCTTTGACAGCCATTTTCTTTCTTTTTTGCTTTTTTATTCCCCCTAAAGCGCAAATTATTTTCACTCCGCTTGCATTGCAACATGGGGGATTTGCTTGGAAAGCCCTGGAAAGCCCATCTCCTGACAGCCCCGGGAATGAGGGCTGACACCCTACTAATGGAGCGTGTGTGCGGGAGGGAGCTGGGACATGACAGCCCCCCCAGCAGTGGGGTCTGGGGGGTCTGGGAGGGAGCACTTGGCTGATCACACAGCCCTGTCACTTCTTCCCTCTCTGCTCCAACTGATCAAACCCGGATCTCCATCCCTACCCTGCAGCTTTTGAGGTCCTGCTCCAGATCCGCTCGTTAATGCCTTCATTAAAGAGTGGGAGGGTGAGGAAAACAAAGCGATGAGGAATATTATTGGAGATGGGGTAACCCTTCCCTGCCCTGGTCCCACGGAGGCAGAAAAGCCTGTGTGAAGGTTTGTGCTGCGACATTAAACCCTCCTTGGGCTTACCAAGGTTTGGAGCTTTCTGACCTTAGGCTGAGGTTTACACTGGGCCCAGCCTAACTGTGTTTTTCTACCCTTCTGCCCCTTGCTGAATAGATTTGTACCTCTCTTACCAGCCGATGAATAATTTACAAGCAGCACTTAACGATTAGGGGGGCGTTTTCTCCAACCTCTTCAAACATTTGCTTCTTCTTCAAGCCTTTCTTTCCCCAATCCCATCAGCTGTATTTCCCTGACACATGGACACTGGGGCTCTTACAAGCCAAAGGGCTTCTTGTGGGGCTGGGGGAAGTAAATGTCATTTTTTTTCCCCTGCTGGCATTTTGTTCCCAGCACTGCATATGTCCCGTCGGCTCCATCACATAAGATGAGAGCCCAGATGTGTAGCTTGACCCCACAAAACACTCCATGGGGTGGTAAAACAGGCAGTGTTGGTGGGGGCAGGATTTCTTACTTGCCAGCAGCATTGGGTCCCCTTTGCTGGACCCATTTCCAGCTGCTGGGTGACCTCCGAGGAAGACGGGGGCTCCTGCACCTGCTGAGCAGGGTCTTCTGCCTCGGCGAGCTGGGAGGGGACCCCCAGCACGGTATGGCACTGCTGAGCCCAGCAGCTCCTCAGGGCTGGTGCCTGCAAAGGTGGCCTGCTGGCAAGCGGAGAGGGGGATGCGAGGGGGATGCCAAGGATGAGGGTGCTGCAAGGGGAGAGGGTGCTGCAAGGGAATAGGGTGCTGTGAGAGAAGAAGGGCATGCGAAGGATGAGAGTGCTGCGAGGGGAGAGGGGGATGCGAGGGGAGAGGGGGATGTGAAGGATGAGGATGCTGCATGGGAAAAGGATGGTGCACAGGGAGAAGGTGCTGCAAGAGATGAAGATGCTGCAAGAGATGAAGATGCTGCAAGGGCTGAGGGTGCTGCAAGGGGAGAGGGTGCTGCAAGAGATGACAATGCTGCAAGGGGTGAAGGTGCTGCAAGGGACAAGGGTGCTGCAAAGGGAGAGGGTGCTGTGAGGGGAGAGGGGGATGTGAAGGATGAGAATGCTGCAAGGGAAAAGGGTGCTGCAAGGGAAAAGGATGGTGCACGGGGAGAAGGTGCTGCAAGGGCCGAGGGTGCTGTAAGGGGTGAGGGTGCTGCAAGGGGAGAGGGGGATGTGAAGGCTGAGGATGCTGCAAGGGAAAAGGGTGCTGCGAGGGCAGAGGGGGATGTGAAGGGAGAGGGGGATGTGAAGGCTGAGGATGCTGCAGGGGAAAAGGGTGCTGCGGGGGGTGGAGGTGCTGCACGGGGCTGAAGGTGCTGCCAGGGGTGAGGATGCTGCAGGGGCCGAGGGAGCTGCCGGGCCGAAGGCCGCCGCAAGGGCCGAGGCCGCCGCCGCCCCGCTCCCCCGCAGCCCGGGC
>JAYKAV010002993.1:279479-293544 GCA_035582835.1 Phoebastria nigripes
CGCCCCGCCCAGCCCCGCCCGGCGCCGCCCGCGCTTCGGGCCGAGGCCCCCCGGAGCAGGAGCTGTCTCCCCTACCCGGGGTAGCTGCTCCTCTTCCCAGGGCTGGAGAGGCAGGGATGGAGGCAGGAGCGGCTGCAAGGCTGGGATGAGGATGCTCCGCTCTGCCCTGGCCCCGGGTGAGGCTCAGTTAGGTTTGCCAGAGAGCTGGACACCCATGGGTGCCCGAGCACCCACAGGCACCAGGCTCAGCACGTGTTGGGCTGGGTGGGTAAGGGTGGGTTTCCCCCGCACGCCCATTATGCAGGATTAAGCCAATTAATAAAAGAGGCCCATAAATCAGCTAATGTGACCCCAGATGATATTTATGCCTGTCTTACTTCTCAAGGATATTAAGGATTCAGCAATTTGCTTCCCCTTTTATTTAATTAGCTTTTCACCCTGCTGACGATGAACCTGGTGCACAAAGATGCCGTGCTGAGGGTGGGTCCCCCGGTGTCCCCCCTGTGGGGGGGGACACATGGATGGCGTGACCTGCATCCAGCAGCCACAAAGGGAGGAGAGGCTCTTGACAGGATTTAGAGTATGGCAGAAGCCTCCCAGCCACCCCAAACCCAGCTGCAATACCCCCAGTCCCTGCTTCCAGCCCAGCTGGGCTGGGGGAGAGTAAAAGCAGCTGGAAATGCTGTTTTCTTGGGGGCAAGATGGGACAAGGCAGGATGGCGAGGAGGGGGACAGAGGGACATGTCTTTTGCAGGGCAGCGGAGGGTGCTGAAGGGGCAGAGACCCAACAGCGAGGGGGTGGGGGAGGCTAGGAGTGGGTTGGGGGGGTTGCAAATGGTCTGAGTGCTGCAGCTACRTTGCATGAGGGTTTTTTTGGTGATCCAGGCTCTGGGCAGGTGTGGGAAACAGGTCACGTTTAGTGGGCTTTGCGTGTGCTTCTCCTGCTTGGGTCTGGGTGATCATGGGTGTGGCTGGGGGGTGCATGGTCTGGGGACCCCAGCAGTGAGCCAGAGCAGGGGAAAAAGAGAAAACTGGCTCCAAAATACCATTTTTTGTGTGTTTGGGGGTGTGTGCGTTGGCGTGTGTGCGCCATTGTGTGTCCTGCTCCAACCCAGTCCCGGCAGCACTACTAAACCCTCAGTGAACATAGCACAGAAGGGCTCTTCCATCCTTGTTTAGTGACTTCTCAGCCTTTCCCAGTGCTAGTTAATGAAGGATGGGGCCCGATGGCCAGGGGGAGATGCTCAGGGTGGTGGGTGCTCAGGGTGGTGGGTGCTCCGGGTGGTGGGTGCTCAGGGCAGCGGGTGCTGCACAGCGCTGGGTGCTCTCGGCGTGGTGGTTTGGGGTGTTGATGGATTTATGCTCGCTGCTGAAATGCAAGGGGCGTTTTATCCGCAAATCGAGTCAATACATAAGCAAACAGGAAAATGGATGGCCATAGCGCCAGCAATAAACTGCCTGCCAGGCCAAGGGCAAGTCACGGTAGCGCCTGTCACCAGGGGTGATGGGGATGCTTGGGTTTTATCCCTCTGCAGCTGCTTATTTTTCAAAGCCAGGGGATGAAAATGCTTTGAGGGCACTTAATAAGTGGGGGGCTAGGGGAGGGTATTTAACTCGGGTCCCATTGTCATGGTTTAACCCCGGCCAGCACCTAAACACCACGCAGCTGCTCGCTCGCACCCGCCCCACCTCCGGTGGGATGGGGGAGAGAATCAGGAGGGCACGAGTAAGAAAACTTGCGGGTTGAGATAAAAACAGTTTAATAATTGAAATAAAACAAAGTAGAACAGTAATAATAACAGTGATAACAACAACCAATAGAACATACAAAGCAGGCGATGCACAATGCAACTGCTCACCACCCACCGAACGGACGCGTGCCCGATACAAGAGCCCATCCTGGGACCCAGAGCCCCCCTGCCCTACTTAGTTTTTATACTGAGCATGATGTTGCATGGTATGGAATACCCCATCGGCCAGCTGGGTCAACCACCCCGGCTATGCTCCCCCCACCAGCTTCCCATGCAATGGGCAGGGCATGGGAGGCCGAAAAGTCCCTGGTGCAAGCACCACCCAGCAACACCCAAAACATCAATGAGCCATCAACGCTCCTATTATACCAAACCCAAAACACAGCACACACCCCCCAGCTACTGGGAAGAAAGTTAACTCTGTCCCAGCCGGAACCAGGACACCCATGCACAGATTTTAAAAGGTATGCTTGGAAAACAGGCTCTTCAGGGAGCTGCCAAGTGCTGCCAAGTCTCCCACTGGTACTGGGGTTTTTGTGATATTTCTCCAYTTCTTCACATCCCCAGTTGCTGGAAACATGTTTATCTTAAGAACAGATGAGGGTGTTTTCCTAGGAGGAAAAAAACCTGCAAAGAACCAGTGGGAACCCAGGGTAACAGTCGTAACCTATTTCCCTAATTTTTTGATCTCAGGAAGGGGCTTTTTTAGGTCTGGCCCCAGTTTGTGGTCATGGGTGAGCAGCAGCACTGGGGGATGCTCTGACCCATGCTGGGAGGAGACACCCATCCTGGGAGGCTCTGCTGACCTCCTCTTCCTCCCTTTCCCCCTGGTCACCATGAGCAGCAGGACATCACTTGGGGACATTGCTTGGGGACATCACTCTGGCTGTCCCCATCCCTCCCAAAGGCAGCCCTGTGCAGCAGGATGGGGGAAAAATTGTTTTTCAGGATCCAGGAGCTGACTCAGCTGCAGTTTGCTCTCAAAAGTCATCCCACCTCTTCCTAGCTGCTGATTTTCTTTTTTTTTTTTTTTTTTTTTTTTTTTTTTTTTTTGAGCAAAATAAACCAGCAGCGACTCGCAGAGGAATCACAGTCCCTGCTGGTGGCACAACTGCTTTCTTGAGCCTTATCTTAAAGAAGCAGGCAGGCGGGTGGGAGCCCGAGGAGCAGTCATCTCCACACTGAGCATCTTGCCTCCCTGAGTTACCCAGTGTAAACCTGAGGCTTTTATTTCCTTGTACGACACGATATCAGCAGCGAGCAGCTGGTCCTGGAGCCGGATAGCGATGGTAATCGCCCGCCCTAAAATCATCATCCTGGTTGGGAAGGGAGCGGAAGATGTGGTGTCTCTATTAAATCGAACTCGGCTCAGATTAAGCGCTTTTCAATGCAATCCAATTAACTCTTAAATTGAATTGTAATGCTTTGGCTAATATACCCCCCTGAAGCACGGCTCCCCCCCTAGCCCCGATGCATGGGAAGGGAGTTCAGCCTTGGTTTAATCAGATAAAACCCCACTTATTT
Organism: Phoebastria nigripes; assembly: GCA_035582835.1. NCBI lineage: Eukaryota > Metazoa > Chordata > Aves > Procellariiformes > Diomedeidae > Phoebastria > Phoebastria nigripes. The sequence continues at coordinate 282,755 of JAYKAV010002993.1, forward strand.
GCTGCCTTTCGCCAGCTGGTGCATCCTGCTAAGGTGCGCGGGGAGTGGCCAGGCTAAAAATCTCCGTATTTCCCCTAGGGGGACCTGCAAATCCCCCGGGGGATGGTGTTCCCCAGGGAAACGCTTTGATTTTGGAAGTAGAGGGGAAAAAAAAACCAGTTGCCCCACTGATCCACCCACCCAGATTTTGTCCTGAGGATGGGTTTGGGTACCGGTGTGTCACCAGGGAGGGGCTGGGGGCATCAGGGACCTGACATCCCTCCCCAGCCCCATCCGGTACCCGTGTCCCAAGAGGATGGGTAAGGTTGATAGGGGCATCGGGCAAAGCAAATGAAGGCGTCATTATCTCCTGATGGTTTCGTGACCTTTGGTTACAGAAAAGAGGGAAAAATTGGATTTTTTTCCCTCTGATCTTCCTAAGCTGCTGCAGCAGTATTTTTTCTCAGATACGTAAATCTGAGCTTATCCCATCTTCATAACGATTAAGGAATTGGGCTTAATACTCATCCAGGGACGTGTTATTTGTTGGGCTGGAGGGAGATTGTGTTGCAGAAGAGGCTGGTGCACTGCCAGGGACTCAAATGCCTCTGTGCTCACAAGTGAAACGAGTTGGTCCATCCTCAGCCTCTCTCCAGGGTGCATTGCTGTCCCCTCCTCAGCCAGGGATGGGGTCAGGCCATGCCATGTGGATGCAGAATCCTCTGGCACACCCTATTTTCAGCCTCTTTCGGACCTTCCTGCCTCCCATAGAGGTTTATTGCTACCCCCCGCCTTGCTTTGCTCCATGCTGCTCCATCTGGAGATGAATTGATTCCAGCAGTCGAAGCTAATCGGATACATCAAAGCGTCTCAGAGCAATTTGTTAAGTAAATAAAAAAAAAACTTGGCCTAAGCAAATACGGGAAGGAGGCGGGTGGCTTGTTGGGGCGGATGAAAGGCTCTAAAGGCAGGGGAAGCTTCAGAGGCTTGGAAATGATGGGAAAAAAAATAAAAAATAAATAGCAAGTGCCAGGAGTTTCAAAGCTTCCATCATTTCAGACGTGGATTCCCAGCCTTTCATCCCAGACCCCTGCAGGAAGGAGAGATGCAGCTATCTCCGGGAGGATTTGAGATAGGAGGTGTAGGGGAAAATGTGTTCAAACACGCTTAACTCTGCCCCCATCCCCAGAGGTGGTGCCAGGGTGATGCTGGGACAAGTGCAGGCAGAAATATGGGACGGTGGGTGTCTGAGCAGCGTTAGGTTGGGACTAAAGGCTGGGGATGGTTTTCTAGCTTCTGCAGGTGTTGTCTGAGMCTAGAAAAGCTGTGGTTCAAGCCAGCACCTTCCAGTGCAGGCAGGGAAAGCAGCTGCCCAGCCCGCCCCAGCCAAGTGCAGTCCCGTGCATTATTGATGGAGCAGATAATTGTGTGCTTCCCACCGGCTCTTTGATAAAAAATTGATGGCACGGGACGAGGTAGCGAGGGGCTCCATCGACTTACACCGGCCTCTTTGTTTCTTAACAAACACGGAAGGAGAGGTGGATGCGGGATGCCGCAGCGGGTGGGAGGCACAAAAGCCTCTGTAGGTACCCTGAAAGAGGGATGGGACTGGGGGACTGGTTGGGGCAGAGCATCCTTTGCCTTAAAATGCTATAAATTCAATCTCGGGATGAAAGTGGGGTTTGATCAGTGAATTATTCAATGAATTATTCTCTGCTTGGGATCAGGCCAAACCCCAAGGCAGAGCTGAAGCCCAATGCCGTCCAGCATCTCCAAGACGTGGGTCCTCAGAAGTTAATTGAGCGTTTGAAACATCAGAGAAGTGCGCTGGGAGGGGAGAGCACTTCCATGCCCGCATCCAAGGCATGGAAATGAGGTGCTGTCACCGCCAGAGCCACCCAGCCGCGCTGGGATGCGGCAGTGGCTGCCACCGAGTCACCTCCTTGGGTCTGCACTGCTGGGAGCAGGAGATAAGGCAACAGTGGCCGAAACTGGGCTGGGGCTGGGGAGCGAGGGCTGGGGGCAGCGAGGGGCTGATGTCTCAAAGGGAGTGCTTGCAGGCAGGCAGCACTGCGGGCAGGTGCTGCCTGCTGCCCCCGATGGCTTTGGAAGCGGCCATAGGACGCCAATGGGACGTGCGGTGGTTGGGGGGATGCTAAAGGAGAAGAGATGCAGGTGCCTGGGGCAAGGAGCAGCAGAGCTAGCTGCCTGCACCTGGAATGCACCCATCAGCGTGCAGCTGGGTGATTTTAGGCGCTGAGCTGCTGCAGGGAGGAGTTGCTAAGAGGAGGGTTGTGTTGTAGCAACAGCCGCCAGCGTGCCAGGCTGCCGGGAGCCCCCGCGCCACCTAAATCCCTTTGCCAGCAGAAAGGGCCTGGGAAAACCAGCTTTTCCTCATGTTGCAACACCCCGGCATCGCCGTAAGTCCACCGGCAGGCAGCTCGGGTGGTGGCGTGGGGACAGGGTGCTTGCCCAGGGGTAGCCGAGCCACTGGGGAGTTTGTTTGGGGCAGGCAGAGCCTGGCAACCCACCGGCAGGCAGGGCTGCCTGCCAGGAGCAGGGTGCCGGGGGGACCAGGGCACCCCAGAAGCAGGGATGATGCTGTACTACAGACCCTTCTCCTCCACTGTGAGTGCCAGGGGGTGGTGGGTGGGGATGGGGATGTCACCCTGTCACTGGTGTCGCCAACGGGAACTGATGGACCCAGAGGTTCCTGTTACAGGGACAGCACCCAGTTGGGGTTGCTTTCGGTCGTAGCCAAATTTCCTCCCAAGGGTGCATGGCTCAACGGTCCAGCCATGAGATGATGCTCAAAGCCAGGCATTTCTAAGTGTCCCCATCCTCAGGAGAAGGTCTTGCAGCCCTGTGGCCACACCATGTTGCATCCGAGCCCCAAAGGGCGATGCTTGAAGCATCGCAGCCAGCGATGCCAGAGGTTTTTGGGGCAGGGCTGGATCCTGACCCCAAAGCAACGATGGCAAAGGTGTTTTGCTGCAGCTGAAAGCCAGGAGAGCTGCTCCTGGCTGTGGGGAAGGGGCTGAAGGAGCTTGCTGCTCCTCTCGGAGGGCTTTCCCCAGCCTGCTCCTCATCCTCACCCTCCGCTCTGATGTCTCCTGCCAGCTCCACCAAGACGATGTGTCCCTCCTGGCAGCTGATGCCATGGCCAACATCCTGCCCAGAAAGCAGCCGTTCCCATGCGGGATGGGAGCGCCGTCAGAGGAGCGGAGGTACAGGAGCCATGCCGGTTTTGCAGCCCCCTCTTGGCTCCTTCTTTTCGTCCTCCCTGGAGTGGTTTCCTCCTTCCTCCATTCTCCCCATGTTTTCCCCAGCAGCTTCTCCTCCTGCCCCATCACGGCCAATCTTCTTCCTCATCTCCTCCAGGCTCCCACCCTCCCTGCACCCCCATCCCCACCAGCACTTGCCTTGCCCCCTGGCACCCTGAATAGGCTCCTGTCTCCCACGGAGGGTTCCCCGGCCAAGGTTTTGCTGGTGTTTCACTCCGGCGGGAGCAGCTGGCCAAGGGTGTCCCCCTGCTCTCTGCTCCGCAGGTCCCAGGAGGTCATCGGGGACCACCAGAAGCCAGTGAGTGCCGGGGAGACGGGAGGAGCGGGGGGCAGTGGGGGCACCGGGGGGGACAGCAGTGTCCCCAGGTGGGTCCTGGCTCCCATGGGGACCGAAGCCAGGCTGCTGTCGGCTCTACACTGCCTGTGTAGAAGGAGGGGAAGGGGAGGGGGCAGCCCTTGCATTTATCTTGGGCATGAACTGAGTCCTGGATGAAACAGCTCTCGGGCAGATGGGGAGGAAGGAGCCAAGCCTCTGGCAGCACCTGCTCCCCCCTTTCCCCCCTTGCCCAAGGCTGCATGATGCTGCTGCAACCCCTCCCTGCACCCCGGCCCCTCCCATGGGCCGCTGGCCAAGGCCATCCCCAAGGCTAGGAGCGGGGGACCAGGGGAGCTGGAGGCATGCGGCTCCCCCCGGCCAAGGTCCCCGCTGCCAGGATCCTTTCCGCAGCCCAGTGTGGCAGGGAGGGATTCTGGAGGGTCAGCCTGAGAAGATGCAAACCCTCAGGGAATTATTTTCCCCCCAGCATCACCTGGCAAGACATTCCCCAGCCGCATGGGTGCTAAAAAACCCTCAGGCTCATCTGTATAAAACATTCATCCCTCCATTATTCTTCACCACCTCCTTTCTTCTAAAGACCTGCAAAGCCCCATAAGGCTCAGAGCTTGAGGCTGACCCCCAGCTCTGACACTGCTCCACCCCATGTCCTTGGCAGAGTTGTTTTTCCACCAAGGGGGTGGTAGGAAGAGATGGGGAAATGAGGGGCGGGTCTGTGGAGTGGAGGGAGAAGTGGGCAGGTGGACAGAAGAAGGTTTGGAGAGACAGGAGAGAAGGATGGATGGTTGGAGAAGAGAAGGATGGATGGATGGATGGATGGCGAATAGAAGGATGGATGGCTAGAGAAGAGAAGGATAGATGGCTGGAGAAGGATGGTTGGAGAAGGATGGACGGGGAAGAGAAGGATGGATGGACAGATGGATGGACGGATGGATGGAGAAGAGCAGGATGGGTGGTTGGAGGATGGTTGGAGAAGGATAGATGGCTGGAGAAGGATGGATGGATGGATGGGGAAGAGAAGGATGGATGGTTGCAAGAGGAGGGGAAAACCTGAATGTTTCTTAGCTCCTCCTGGTGGGTCTAACCCTCAAGACAAATATCCTCAGCTGAGCTCTTAGTGCCGGGGAAAGCCCGGGCTGGCAGCGGAGTGCTAGCGGCTCTGCTTTGGGCTGGCAGGAGGCAAGCAGCTACCGCCTGGCGCTGAAGCGGATGGCAAGGGACCTCCTGTCCCTGCGCCAGCACGTCGCCAGCCTGGAGGTGGAGAATGGGCACCTGCGACGCAGCCTGGCCTCACAGGAGGAGCTGGGCCACGCTCTGCTTGCCGACGTGGACCTGGACGTCATGACGCGGGAGGAGCTGCTGGACAGGCTTGGTGCATAATGGGGAAGGGGGGTGGGGGTGGAAATTAGGGGACCCCTCTCCCTCATGCAGCAGAGGGGACTGCACTGTCCCCTGGCTGGGTGCCGAGGATGTGGCATGGGCTCTTGCAGCCACCCTCAAGCGCAAGCTGGTGGCCAGCACGGCGGAGATGAGAAGGCTGAAGAACCGTGTCCAGCAGCTGCAGAATGAGCTGATTCGGGTACGGACGCCGGCAGGAGCAGGCAGGGGCTGCCCAAGGGACGGGGTGGGAGCGGAAGAGCAGGGGGACAGCAGGGAGAGCATTACAGCACCCCCACAGCCAAGCAAGTGCCTGAGAGCCCCAGGACCCCCACTATGAGGCTCTCCCAGCCCTACAAGTGATGCCCCAAGGCTTGAGGCTCGGCACAGAGGTCCCTGGGGGCTTTTCCCCTTTCTATCCCCCAGAAAAATGACCGGGAGAAGGACCTGGTGCTGCTCCAGCGAGCCCACCAGCAGCAGCAAGCCACACTGAAGAGGTACCAGGAGAAGGTGGCTAAGACAAAGAGCTTGGAGGAGACGGTGYGGCAGCAGGAGAAGGTGAGTTGCAGGGCATGAGGTTGGGGTGAGAAGGGCAGATTGAGAGGCACGAGGCTCTTTGGAGCACATGGGACCCTTTGGCCTATTCCACCCCTCCATGAGCACTACCTGGTGCCGGAGGGGATGTGATGGCCACCACAGCCTTGCATCGAGCTGTCCCCATGCCCTGGTGACATGGAGATGGCTCTGCTCTCTCCTGCAGGTGATCAAGGTGATGGAGCAGATGCTGCAGGAGAAGCTTGCCAGGGCAGGCAGGAGCTCTGAGAAGCTAGCAGGTGGGTGCAAGTGGGGATGGGGACCTCAAGGGTGGACCCATATAGAGCTGCTGGGCTCAGCTGGTGGCCATCCCCTTCTGATGGTTTGCACCATAGGATGGTTTGTGGTGGGGGATCAGAGGAGATCCTGAGCCCCCTGCCACCCATCCCTGGGCATGGGGGAGGTGAGGGCTTGCTCCTAGCCCCCATCTCTGCACAGGGGGGTGTAGGACACATCCCAGTGCCCCCCTCACCCCATCCTGCAGGCAAAGCCCTCTCCAGGGAGGTGTATGCTGTGCCGCTGGCCGAGAACTGCAGGCTGCAGGAGAAGCTGGCAAGGCCCCCCGACCCCTTGCCCCCTGTCGCCCTGCAGCCCCCAGCCTTGGTAAGACTGGGGAGGGGGGCACAGAGCTGGGAAGGGGGGCAGAGCCATGGAACCCCAGAAAGCAACACTGGGGCGTGACTGGGCACGCTGGGGGCATCACCCAGGTGGCATCTCCAGCTCCGTGGGGCGATAGCCACCCCCATGGCTTGCTCCCCCTGTGAGCAGCGGGTAGGAAGGCGGGGGTTATCCAGTGTTGCCTTTCCCCGCTCCTGCTCATCTCGTGGCCTGCAGCGTGTTTTTGGGGGTGCGGAGAAGCTGTCTCTGCTGGCCAGGCTGGAGGAGGCACAAGCCCGCGGGCGGGCGCTGGAGAGGCAGGTGGGCATCACCCTCCCACACCCCGCTTGATGGCGGGGAGCTTGGGTTGTCTGGCCAGGGTGGGGAGCACCTCTGGCCCCCCACTTTGGAGAGAGCCAGCCTGGTTTGGGTCTGTCCCAGCTGGAGGAGGCAGCGAGGAGGTGGGGACAGGAGAAGCAGGAGCTCGGCACTCATCTGCTGGAGCAGGAGCACGGCTTCCCCCATGCCCCTGCCTCGGTGAGCACCCAGGGGGGACCAGGGCCACCTCACATGGGGGCTGGCAGCTGGTGTTTGCTGCCAGGGGGATGGAGGGGGGCTCAGAGCTGCCCCTCTGCACCCAGGGGGTGGGGCGATAGTGGGGGGTCTTCATGCCCACCCCCACATCAGGGGGGATTTCCCTCAGTTTCCCTGCAGGACCCTGGGCAAGAGGGAGGGGGGTGGGTGGTCCCTAGGGCTGCAGGACCCCCCCCAGCATCCCAGGATACACCCCCTACCCCCCCACCCCCCCAACCCCAGACCCCCTTATCACAGCCCTCTCATCCACAGCCGATGCCCCCCAGGGGAGTGGGGAGGGGGGGGTGGATTACAGCTCCCCGAGACCTTTTCCCGTTCCCCACCAGAACCTGCCGGCAATCCCCATGGCCCCCCTGAGAAGACCCCAGCCCCCAGCCCCCCTGCCCTAGCCCATGCCCAGCGAGAGAGACGGAGAAACCTAACGCTGGCAAAAAGGAGCACGTGATGAAATTACAGAGCAAATTCAAGGCGAAGCAAAACATTAGAGGGTGTCGGGGGAGCATGGCCGCGGTCACCGATGTGGTCCCTGGGAACCCTTGAGCAGCCGGAGGGGTACAGCAGCACCCACCCACCCCACACTCCCTTTGGGGTTATAGGGGTGCGGCGGGGCTGGGGTTGCTCTGGTTTATCTCCCCCATGGCGTAAGCGTAGCCTTGAGCATGCTGGAGCGAAGGCAGGGATGTGCCAAGCCAAGGCTGTGGCCGTGAAAGCGTCCCAGCCATCCCCCAGATCATATCCCCGTGCCGGAGTCTGGCTGTAAGGAGCCAAAAGTGCCTGCTGGGCTGTTGGGAATGTCCCCCAAACCGGGACTGGCTGGGTGTCACCTAGGATGGGGCTCCTCACGCCCGGGACTCAAGTGGCCGTAAGGTCAGGTAGATGGGTTTGTCCGGGATCAGGATGAGATCAAACTTGGTCCCGACTTCCACCGCTCTCATGGTTTCGATCTTGAAGTTCTCCAGGATCTGGGATGAAGGAGAGAAGAGCAGATGGAAAACGCTGGAGGTACCAACACCCACACCCCACCTCCCCAGTCCCTTCCAGCGCCAAGTCCCTGGTGTCCCCAGCAGTGGGATGCTCACATGCATGAGGAAGAGCTGCATCTCCAGCTCGGCGATCCGGCGCCCCAAGCACTGGCGGGGTCCGAAACCAAACCCCAGCCCCTTGAAGTGCTTGGGGCCAGCTGCCAGCCAGCGCTGAGGGCTGAACTGCTCCGGCTTGGGGAAGACCTCGGCATCCCGGCCCATGGCATAGAGACCAACCTGCACCAGCGTCTGCAGGGAAGGATCAGCCCCGTGGGTCTGGGCTCCCCACAGGGCTTTGCCAGCACTTGGGGTGCAGGAAGGGGGTGCAGGGCTGGGATCCAGCCCCAGATGAGCTCCATGGCTGCTCCCCCCATGTCACCCATCAATGCTCCAGGTTCCACCTCCACCCAGAGCCCCATGTGAAGTGGGTCGGGGTGAGGAGGGACCCGGTGGCCGTGCTCACCTTGGAGGGGATGCGGTAGTCCTGGAGGATGACCTCTTGTGTGGTGTACCTCTGCAGGGTCACCGCCACGGGGTGCAGCCTAGGGGGGGGGACAGGTCCCACGCACCCGATTTTGGGGACAGCCTGGCCCGTGCATGTCCCGCCTTGGTGCACGATGTCCCAGCAGTGCCAGAGATTTGGGGAGGGAAGGGGCTAGGGGTGTTTTTCAGTGGGGGCTACTCCTCACCTGAGCGTCTCCTTGATGGCGGCTTTGAGCAACCGGATGGTTTTCAGCATCTTCACCCTGTCCCCCGCTGCCTCCTGCTTGGCAGCCAGGACCTCTGCCCGCAGCTGCTCCTGGACCCCTGGGGACCGTGCCAGCTCGAACATGGCCCACTGCAGCGTCATGGAGGTCTGGAGCGGGGCAGGAGAGCAAGGCTCAACACCAGCCAGGACCTTCTCCCTGCCCAACAACCCTGCCTAGTCCTTACCGTGTCCACCCCACCCGCCATCATCTCAGTGATGCTGGCCTTGATGTCATCCAAGGGCAGCTTGTCCTGCATGATGAGGCTGCAGAGGATGCCCATGTACTCCTTGGTGCTCTTGCGTTGCAGCCGCAGGTCCCGGTAGACATTTTGTATGCATTTGTCCGCTGAGGAGACACGGAGACACGGCATGGTCTTCCTCCCCCAGGGCCATGGTGGAGGAGGAAGGCACCAGATGTGGCACCTTAGGACATCACTGCCCCATGCCGGTGGCTSTTCCATCACAGTTGTCCCTGCAGCAACCTGGGACTGCGGTCCCTGCTGCGGGACCCCTCAGTGGCTGGGTGGGCACAAAGGGTGGGGGGTGAGGGTGCCCCAGGGGGGAACACCCTGCAGGAGGGTTGTCCCAGGTGCCAAAAGCTCTCTGAGGCCATAAGACCCTCTGAGAGAGCTGCTCCCCTAAATGTGGTGCCCATCATCTGCCCTTCATCGCTGCTGGATGGTTTCCCACTGCTCCATCCCACAAGCTCCAGATGTGGAAAGCCTTCCTGGCCTTGGTAGCCCTGTGCTGGGTGGTTGGACCTAGGAGAAGGTCTCCATGCTGGTGAGATGAGGCTGCACTATGAAGCCAAGTCCTCAAAGGGGCCTTGGGTGACACAGGGAGGTGCGGGCAGGAGGAGTGCTCACCCTGGGTGAAGATGGCATCCCAGGCCCAGACRTGGTCCCGCCACGTCTTGGCGTTGAGGTGGCGGAGGAGGGCGGGTGGCAGGTAGAGCATGGGCGAGGTGGTGTGGAACATCAGGGTCACGGCGTCGATGAAGCGCTGTGCCTCGGGGTCCACGAAGTCCTGCAGCAGCCCCAGCCGCTCCCCATACAGCACGTGGCACACGGCTGCGAGCACAGCACCCATGAGGGGACCTGGCCAGAGGGGACCCTGTGCCCGTCCCCTCCACCATGGGAGCATGGCCAACTCCAGCCTTTCCATGGCTACGGGAACATGGCTTGGCCTCCTCCTCGCTCCAAGCATGATGGGGCCATGGAGGCATCCCTTGTTGGGTAGGGCTGGCTACCAGTTGATGACCAGTAGATGATAAAACAGTGTTTTATCAACAGCGTTGAGTTGTTCTCTACTTGTCTGGAGAGAGGACATCCCTCTAGACCCTATGGCTTTGGGGAAGAAGCTTGTTTGCCCATCTCTGAGGATGAAGCTGGGGGAAACGAAGCGTGTTGCCCATCCCGGGCACCCTGCAAAGGGGTGTTTCGGGGTGGGGATATGTCTTGCAGAGACTCATGCCCCTGACACTCACATTCCAAGGCGAAGCGGAAGAGCTCGTGGGTGAAGTCGGCCGTCCAGCGCTCCCGGCCACTCTTCCCCACCTGGGCTCGTGCCCGCCGGACGAAGTCCTCGCCCACCTTGCTCAGCAGAGGCACGAAACCCTCCACCACCTGCGGCGACAGCACCTCCTTGTTCAGCATCAGGCGGTCCGAGCGCCAGGCCTCCCCCGTCCTGCAAGACACCAAAGTGGGGGGGTCAGAGGCATCCTCCCCCATCCACCCCCCTCCTCAGGGGATGCCACTCCCCAAAGCACAGGGCCAGCCAGCATCCCCATCACCCTCCTGATGCTCCAGCTTCTCACCACCCCCTGTGCCGGGGCTATTGCAATAGGACCTGAGAGCCCCATTTTGAGGGGAACCCCCTGGCCCCCCAACTCACTTGAGGAGCACACCATAGGGCTTGTTGCGGTAGTCACGGTAAGCCACCCAGGGGGGCACGCTGAAGCGCTCCGGCAGCGTGCCCTCCGCCTGGAAGAGGGTGGCAGCGTCCCGGGGGCTGATGATGTTCACGCTCTCATAGACACCCAGCTTCTCCCTGCCGAGGTGTAGAGGGGGGTCAGCCCCGCACCCCAACCCCCACCTGCATCCCCCCACAGCCCCTCATCTCCCCAGATCAACCACCTTCCCCAGCACCCCCAAATCAACCACCATCCCCCTCGCACCCCCCAAAATCCTGCCTGCAGGTCCCATCCCAGGGGATGCAGCGGCTCAGCACCAGGATCAGGCCCCCAGCGCTCAAGCAGGCAC
>JAYKAV010002993.1:293557-326397 GCA_035582835.1 Phoebastria nigripes
CCCCCCCCTCCTGGGGCCATCCCTGCTCCCATGGGGGTGTCAGGGCCCCCCGGGCCCGTCTGGGGGGGGCATTGGGGCCCCCCCTCCCCCACTCACCTGCGCCGGGGGGTCCCCGGGGGTTGTCAGGTCCGGATCTTTGGAGATCACGAGGGCAGAGTCCCTCTCCAGCCCTGCTGCCCCCCTCCTCCTGACATCGCACATCTGCAAGGTACGAGCAGGTCTCCCCTCTTGCCCCTCACCGTGGCATTGAGCCTGGCTGGCACACAGCAAGATAAGCTGCTCTGGCAGCTCAGCCACCTATTTACCCCCCTCTCGCCTGGAGCAGGGCTGGGAATAGCAGCAGCATCCCGGACTGGAAAGGCTGCCGGAGCCGGGGAGCAGGGGGGGATGCCGGGGCCAGACGCTGCCTCACCTGTAAATGGGCCCGAACTGCTGGAACTTGCGAGCCATGATGTGATGGACGTTGTGCAAGCCGCCCTCCTGCCAGAAGTGGTAGAGGTTGAGCCAGCCGGCTCGCCAGTCACCAGGCAGCTGGTTAAAGGGTCGAGGAGTTGGTGGGATGGGGGGAGCATGCAATGGGGTGGCAGTGCCCCGAGTCTGGCGGCATCCCCCGGCTCGGGCAGGGGGACATCCCCACAAGGCGCCTGGCTTGGGCACAGCCCGGGCAAGCATGGGAGCGGGCGGCGGGAGAGGGAGGAGAGGGTGGCCTCGCTCTTATCCCCCCTCGGCTGCCACTCAAGGCGAGATGCTCTTGCCCGCCTCCCGATGAGTCACGGCCGCCCCAGGGACGGGGACAGGCACAGGGCGTTTTGCCCCAGCACCAAGGCGGACTGACATCGGGGAAGGCAAGTGGGTTTGCCAAGCATCGCCCTCTCCCAGCCTCGCCATAGGGGGCTTTGCCAGGTGATGCACAGATCTCAAGTGGCGTGGGGTGACGAGGGGTGATGCTGGCAGGTAGCCTGTGCCACCCCAATAAAAGCAGGTGCTGTTGCAAGTGCTGAAAATGAAAACCCAGCTGCCAAGGGGAGAAATGTTTTGTCTGCAGAATAAATGATAAAAATGATCTAGGGGACAAAATAGCGTAGGTTAGGCTTAATACAGCTCAGGCCTGATGGGTCACCACAGGAGGGGACAGCCTTGGAGACTGCCTGGCCACCGCCAGGGGTGTCTCACCTCTGCCTTCCCCAGGGCAGGGGGTGCTAGGGGAGGCAGGTCCCCCCCTTCCCAGGCTCTCCTGTCCCAGAGCATTGGCTGCCATTTAGTGCAGGAACCCCAGACACCCCCCCCTTGCCAGGAGGGTGAGGCTTTTTGGGGTGTCATGTCCCCCACAGAGCTGAGGACAAAGGCCTCCACCCCTGAGCATGGTGGCAGACACCTTCCCTTGTCCCCAGGCCCAGTAACACCCACTCGTGACCAGTTATCAACGGGGTGTGGGAGAGTTAATGGGGAGGAGGTTCACTGGGGCGTCCCTGGGCCTTTCTGGGGCATCCCTTTGGGGTGTCCCTGGATTTGGTCTTGAGGATCCCTGGGGTGTCCCTGGAGGCGGGGGAGGATTCCAGGCAGGTCCCTGGGGGTCCCTGGACTTTCCTTGGGGTGACCTGGGGGTCCCTGGGGGACAACATCCCACGGCCTTGAAGGCCTGGAGGAGGAGCTCAGGGAGGGCTCTGCTGGGCCTATTCTGGTTTTAAACCTTTTTTAGGTTTTCATTTTCCCCGGAACTGGGAGGAGGAACGAGGCAGCCGGGGATGCCTGCGGCCGAGGATGCCGAGCCGGGCTCCGCGGCGGCTGCAAGAACCGCGGCGGACACCGGGGGGCGCGCCTGCCCCGTCTGCTGCCACCGGCGCCGGGGACGGCCACCGGCCTGTCCCCGCCCTGCCCGGCACGTGGGGCCTGTCCCCTGCCAGGCACCGGCTCTGTCCCCTCCTGCCCCATGCTCCCGGTCCCCTCCCAAGGCACAGGGTCTGTCCCCTCCTGTCCCAGCCACCCATCGCTTGTCCCAGCTGCCACCATCTGCATGAAGATGCCCACCCTGGCTGAGCACCTGCCGCTCAGTGTGCACCCCGGAGCAGCTCCACACCCCGGGGACATGGTGGCACAGTGCCACACCACTGTGCTTCACCCCTGCACTGTCACTGTCCTGGGTGGGACCTGCTGCCTCCCCTCCGGCCGCAGGAACGGGGTCAGTCCAGAGCAGTTTGGCCACCTTGGTGCTCATAAAAACACAGTCGTGGGCCCAAGGGACATGGAGGGACGCACGGCCACGCAGCTGAGCTCTGCCCTTGCGCAGGGCTGGGTGGCCCTGTCGACCAGCAGCTCCAGCCGCAAGAGGGGACACCCATCACACTCAGTGTCACCAACTCCCCAAAGCGTGGGGAGCCAGTTCACAGGCTCCATCACCCTGTGCCTGTCCCCCACATCTCCAAGAGGTCCCACGCACATCCTTCTCCCTCCATGCCCCCCACTCTGGGAGGTCTCCAGATTTTCAGGGCACCTCCCCAACGGCATTGCCACCCTTGCAGCATGAAGGAAACGCGACGGTTTGTCCCCCCTCCACCAGCCCCCAAGCACGCCGCTCGCAGAGGAAACCGCTGGCTGCTGCGGTGGGCACAGGAACCCACGTGGTTGTGGGGGATGTGATGGAAAGTGGGGGGGGAAACAGGTCAGGGAGGTGCTCAGAAACCCACAGCATCACTCTTTCCCCAGCCAGCAGAAATCACAGCGGGGACGGGGCTCCGACCGCTTTTGCTGATGGCCTCATCCATGACGAGCAAAGCGGGCAGCATGTGGATGGGAGGAGGCGTCTCCCCTGCCTCTGCAGGCAGCAGCTCGCCCACAAAGCCCGCATGACTCAGGTGTATCCCCCACTATTTTTGGATAAGCTGAAACAGAAAGTATCTCCCCTCCCCAGCGGCCTTCTCCCCGTGCCACCCACGCTGGGGACAAGGAGGGTCCCTCCAGCAAGGTTTCCTCCTACTGAAAGGTGACATCTGTGGGCGTCACGCTCTCGCTTTCCACCTGCGGGGCTTTCCTGGTGTGTATCATCTCCGGAGTGAGCAGGGTGACTGACCGCCCGGTGCCTTCACACCTTCCCCCTGGTAAATCACACCTCCGAGAGGCTGCTGAGAAACTCCCCAGCTTTCTGCTCTGCGGCAGGAAACCTCGCTGAGCCAATGCCACAGCCCCAGCCCCACTGAAACCCCAACCTCCCTGGAAAATCCCCCTCCTCGACCTCATCCCTCAGGCACCTGGGGCTGGGAATGCCAAGACTGCAGTAATTTAGCAGAGGGAAGGTGTTTTGGCAGAGCGGCTCATCCTTTCTACACCGCTGCAGACACCTCTGCCCCCCTGAGCTGATGGGAACCGGCCGGGATGGGGCTGACTTCAGCCAGGATGATGCTGGCAGCAGATCTGGTTTGGGGGGGAGAATAAAGTGACTGCATCACATCACTGGGATGGAGAGCGGAGCGGARCAGGCGTGAAATCAGTGGCTGGAAAAAGGGCATGGAGCTGATTGCATTGCTTTCTTACCTTAAAAATATAGCCCACATCCATACGTGGACCAACACTGCTCTGCTCCCCGCCGATCACACTTGTCCCTTGGGAAGGACGGTGTTTTTCATGTATTCTCCAACAAGCTCTTTTCTTTTCTGCAGTGATTTCATCCTGGGGTCTTCCCCACTCTCCGCRTGAACAAATCCATTCATTGCAAGCTTTCAGCTCCTGCCCACGAGCAGGTGGTTGGGAAAATTTCAGTAGTAAAACTCCTGCCCAGAAACCCCCTGTGATTCAGTTCAGGGCTGGAGGGGAGGGGGAGAAACTCATTTTCATAATATTATGTTGAAAAAGAGAAAAATTTCAGCTGCAAACAGACCGTAGCCATGATCAAGCAGTTCTTGCTGGAGGGTTTCCCCCGGGAGCAGAGAGAAGGGAACGACCCAACGCGTGTTGGGCATCATCGCTGAGGCACTCGGGGCTGAGTGCATGGTGCTTGAGGAGCTGCCAGGGGCACCCAGAACATCTCATCGGGAGGACAAACCCAGCCAGGACAAGCTTTAATCTGAAACAGGGGTGATTCTAGCTTGCTTTTATTGTCCTGCTCCATTAAACTGAATCTCCTCTTACTAATTTATTGTGTGCAGTCCCAGACCTAAAAATTGCCGGGCTGATGCCTGGCTTTTGGGGTCTCCATCGAGCTGGGATGGGATATCTCACCCTGATGGGATGCGTCCTTTGGCTGCAATCACCCCTCGGGGATCTCGGGGTGGAAATTCATGGCTGGAGGGGAAAAGCTGTTGCGTGTGTAGCTGCGGGGAGGAGGAGCATGGCCACGTGGGAGGAAGGCACRCTGGTTTATCCCGGGTTTAACTTCCTCCAGCATCTCCTGGGTCATCTCATTTCTGGTAAGTGGCTGGATTTCCCACTCACATCGCTTGCGACGGCCGGCCCCGACCTGCCTTGGTGGCATAGCATCACCCACGCCACATCCCCCATGCCCCAGCGTGGACCACGGGCAAAAGGAGCCCAGAGCCATGCACAGACAGACAGACACCTGCCCAAGGCTGTTTAAATCCCGAGATCCTCAGGGAAAAAGGGGAAATAGCTGCAGGGCAGCAAACACCCCCTGCAAACAGAGCTGCCACATCATGGACGGGAAAAACAGGTCGGACGAAGAAGAGCGAGGGGTGAAGGCAGCCGGGAGCGAGCCAGGCGGGTGGCATGGTTTCGGGCACCGGATCCAGACACGTGAGCTCAGTTTATGGCTCCCCTTTGCCAGACTCTCCCAGGGGAAGCAGGTGGTGACACCGGCTGCGTCAGACGGGATGGGCAGGATGGGTAGGATACCCATGAGAGAGCTGGCCCAGAGGTGACAGCATGCGGGAGTGCCATTGGGCTGGCTCCAGCTCTAACCGCAGCTCAGACGTGGCCAGGAAGGGCAGTGTGTGCTGGATGGGCTGAGCCCAAGATAAGATATAAGATAAGAAAAACACCGGGGCAGGGCTCAGGCTGGTTGACAGGGAGGATGGAAGATGTTGCCCTGGGGTGGCAGCACCTCTCCATCCCTGGGATCCCAGATCTCGTGAAACCAGGGGTGGCCGTCGGGACGTCCCAATTCCAGGCTCCAGCCGGCTCCTTCTGGGGTTGCTCTGCACCCCCATCCCGCCAGGAAAGGCTGCCCAGGGGGATGCTATGGCTGGAGACAACATCTCGGATGAGGCTACAGTCAGTGCATACCCCGGGTGCTTGCATGGAGCAAGCAAGCAGCTACTGTGGGATTTCTCAGCAGCTCTTGCATCTGATTCAGGCGGATACAGGATTTTCTGGGTCTATTGTCCTGCCCAGCAAACCCTCCTCCCAGAGCAGCCTCCAAGGCCACTGGCAAGGCTGGAGGCAGAAACAGCCCCCAAAAACAGCGCTGGGAAAAATCAAACACTCTCGAGGCTTTTGTTTCAGGAGTGTGGCCGTCCCCGCCTCTGCCTGTGCCGGAGGAAGCCCAGAAAAGCCGCGGCAGTAGCTGACCTTCCTGTGTGTGCCCGCTCCCATCGAAACAAGGCTCTCAAAATAACTTGCTTGAACAGTGTGGCCATAGTCGGGGTGAGGGCGGCAACACCTCGGCTTTCCCCTCCCCACGCACACCTTTTCCCCTGAAGTCCGCGATAAACCTTGGTGCGTGTATTTGCTCAGCAGGCCCATGGTTTTCAGTTCATTGTATTCACAGGAAACAGCCGGCGGCCAGGGGAAACGTGGCCCAGAATAAAACACAGCCTGAAATGTTCAGTCTTTGCTGCTTTTCTCAGGAAATTTCGCAAAAGGCTCCATCTTTTCTCCTGGCTGTCCCCAGGGAGCGGGGACAAGGGCTGGGCTGGGGAAGGAGATGCTGCTGCAGCCCCTGTGCAGGTCTGTGGGGTCTCTGTGTTACCCAGGGACCCAGGGCTGTCCCTGTGGCGCTCGGTCCCGTGCTCCCAGCCTGCTTCTTAGGCAAGAAAACCAAGCCCAGGCAGCCGAAACAGCGTTATCGCAGCCCTGTGCCCCGCACAGCCCCAGCCCATCCCTTCCAACCTGCTCCCGGGGGCTTTCAGCATCGCCATCATGTGCTGCTCCCAGCCCTCCCGCTCGCCTCGTCCCAGGGCATTGCAAAACACTTCAGTGTTTGGGGTTTTAGTGAGGGGTTTTAGAGCTTTGGTAATCCAATGCTTGGCAGCAATAGAGCTGGAAATGCAAACATCTCGGTGTCCACATACAGCACCCGAGCGATAACGCCCRGGTGCCGGCTTTCTCTCTGGTCTCGTCCTGGGTGAGCTCCCCACCTCCTCCCACCACGGAGGTGGGGCTGCCAGAAATCACACTTTTTGTTTCCACTCCGCTGAAACCCGCCTGCCTTTCAGGCTCGTTTCTCCTTCTTTACGTCAAGATGCCGCTACCGCATATGCTGCCGGCGCCGGCGGGAAGTTTTCTGCCAAACGCAGTGCTAAGAAAGAAATGAGGCAGGGGAGGCTTTCGTTTTCAGCTGCCAACCCCCACCCGGCAGATCAGGGACATGCAAAACCCTCCTGCAAATCCTGGGTTGGGACCTCTAGCACAGGTCTCAGGGGGCAGAGGTGCCCGTCACCGCCATCCCTTTGCCCCTGGCTGGTCCCCCATCACCTCCAATGCTTTGCAAAAGGAGCTCGCCAGTGCATCCCTGCAAACCGGGGCTGGAGCTCAGGGGGCTCCTACCCAACCACCAGTACCTAAATATTTTCCGACACTACCTGCAGGAACACGCCCAGCAGCATTAAGAATAGTGCACACAAAGGCAGCTGGGCACAGGTTTAGATGAAGCCACGACCCTTTGAAAGCCCTGCAAAAGGGGGCCGAGTGCTGCGACAGGTCTGCTGGGCTCTGCAACCGGTTCTGCCTTTGTGCCAAGGTGCTTTGATGGAGGGTTTGAAAGAGAGTGGGAGGTTATTGTTCCCTCCTGCTTTTGTTGGCACGTTTTTAAAGCTTGAATTCCTATTCCCTGCCTCCCTCCCAAGCCTGGCCTTCCCCCCCCCCCCCCGGCTATCAACCATCAGCTCATTTTCCCCCCAAACCAGCAAAAAGAGAGCTGCCAGTTCAGCACTGCTCCGTTTCACAGGCTGTCACAGCCAGGCAGCGTACGCTCCTAAAAGCCATTCCCGATGTGAAAGCCAAGGACACGCAGGAGCATCGTGATGCCTGCCCCAGCTCCTGGTGAGTGGCAGAGCCGCAGGCAGAAGGTGCTGGGACAGCTCCGTGCCCACAAGGACCCACCGCCACTATTTATATCCCTTGCTTTCTGCAGGCAGTGGGTGGTGATGAGCGGGGTGCTGCTAACACCCCCCCCCTTGGGTTTTTCCAGCAGGAATGTGCCTGGCTTCTCGCTCCCGATGGTACCAGCCTGAAGCRGGAACAGCAAGTCCAGGGCACAAGGGGTGGCCTGGCATTGGGCTGGGGCTGCTGCTGGAGAGGAGAGGCAGGTAAGACATGGAAGAGGGTGGGGGGAGCCCTTGGTCATGGGTGAAGAGGGACAGGGGAGACCCCAGCCACTGTTGCAGCAGCATCCCTCGGCTCCTGGTGAGAAACCCAGCACTCGCCTACTCTTTTCCATTCTTTATTTCAACGATCACATTCTCACTTTGGTCACAGCTCTGAAAGGTTTTTTTGGTAGCTGTTGTGTTGTTTGTTTTTTCTTTTCTCTAATTTGATCCCACTTTCTATGATATTATAAAATTATACAAGTACAGTAATCACCAGTTAATAATAAATAAGTATGCTAGTTCACAAAGTTAAAGTGCTTTGAGAAGGGATGTAAGAAGCTCTATCCTAGATTTGGGGGGGGTTTCTTGGAAATGTAGTGCAGTAGGAAGCTCTGGCCTGTTGTCCGTAGTCTGCGGTCACAAGAGGCATGTGGCATCTCTCCCCCTTGCCAAAAAGACCCCTCAGGCACCCCTGAGTATCTCTGAGCAGGCACGAAGCAGGAGCTGTGCCACTGTGACAGGTTAGTGGAAGCATGAGATACAATGCCCCCTCCGTTACACGGCCCGAGACTGGGCGTTTTGGCGGTCAAGAGGGCTGGGAAAGGCTTGGACAAAGTGTGGGATCGCCCCTTGCACACAGGCATGAGAGCAGCATCCCGTTTTTCACAGTTTAGTCTTGCTCAGAGACCTCAAAGCCCAAGGGAAGCAAACCCTGGTCCTCCCCTGTCCCCTCACTGTGAGGGAGGGAGGCAGATCTGCTCCAGGCAGTGGGGACAGCCGCAGCCCCCCGAGCCCATCAGCATCGCCCTGAGATCGGCAGCCTGCCGCCTCTTTCCCTGAAGAAGCCCGGTCCCTCTCCCCGAGGAGAGGTGCTGGGAGCAGGGGCTGCCTCCTGCCCACAGATAAATGCCCTTAGCTGCCTGCAGAGGATTTGTGCGTTTAAAAATTCATCCCAGGGCCTCCCGGGTTTGGTTTGGGCTCTGCTTCCACCTCCCCTTCCCATCCCCTTCCGTCTGTCCTTCCCCACACCCCAAATCTAGTCATCCTCCGAGGCTTTTCCATGCAAAACGCTAACTTTGTGCCTGCCCTTGCCTGCAGGTTTCCAGCACTAGTTCCTGATCTCCCTCCCATGTCAAAGCCAGCTGAAAAAAAAAACAATAAACCAAACCCTAAAACCCTTCCAGAGCCCAATTCTCCAGACCAGAATGGGACTCATATGTGACACTGGGAGCATTCCAGCTGCTTGCCAACCCAAACAGACATTAGCCACTAAAAACTTGGAGGCATCAGTCCCCGCTTGGAGCGAAGCACAGATCAACCAGTTAGAAAGGCCAAGGGCTGGCTCCTCCTCTTCATCACATGCACGTTCCCAAAGAGAGGAGTCATCGTGCCCTGAGGATCAGTGCATGCACATCGGCAGAAGTCCCCTGAATGTCCACACCCAGGGTAGGCTCAGGACGATAACCAGTACAGAGCTACCAGCGCGGGCTCGGGGAGAGGCTGACACCACTCCCTTCACGCTGCTGGGTACTGTCAACATCCCCCGTGTGTTAGGGTACCCCTTCCCTCCCTGTCCCCAGACCCTGCTCCATCTGGCCCTGCAGTCACATCTTCCTCGCCATGACTCTTCCACCAAGGACAAAGATGGAGGGGTTGCTGCCCAGGACCCCTTTTGGGACAGTCAAAGACTAACGTCCAAGGAGTGGCTAAGAGAATGGGGATCTCGCCTCAGGAGCAGACAGCAAGTGCAGGAAGAGCGGCAGCAGCCAGGATGGTGGGAACACAGTCCTGTCGTGTTCAGTGGAAGAGCTCCACCAACACCACCATCAGGAGCAGCTGCAGCCAAGAGCCAAACGTCATGGTGGCCTGGCCCTTCTGGGACATGAACCTGAGCTGGTTCACCAGCCGCTCCTTCACCAGAGCCTGCTTGAAGCCGTCCTCCTCCGAGATGCAGACATAGTGGCCATAGTGAATGTGGCTCACATTCTGGATGAAGTGGAAGCAGTCCTGCTGGGGGTGGGTGGTGTTGCAGGTCTTGATGAGGCTGTTGTTGTGGTACCAGTTGTAGGTGGCATAGTGGGACTCGATGGGACAGTTGAGGTAGTAGCGGGAGAAAGGGACGACTGTGATGTTCTGATAGTCATCTACTGGAAGAGATTGAGAAGGGCGGGGGGATGAGACAGGCATCTCCAGGAACCACAGATTCCCCCACAAGTCTGGAGGGAAGAACAGTTGTGTCAATGGGGACATGTTACACGGCCATTTAACGACAATGGCAGGGCCTGACCCGTACCTGGTGAAGTCCATGGGACTCTTCTCCCTGGACATCAGCAAACATGGAGTTTGAGCCCTCTCACCCAGCTCAGAAATACATTATCTAGTGATTAACTCCAAGCTGAGACTTGCTTGGTGTCTTGGTCTCAGCATGGACATTCCCAGTTCCCCAGCAATGAGTTGTAACACCTGGCACAGCCCGTACAAGGACCTGAGAAGCAGTCACCCTGCCCCAAACACCCCCTGGATAAATGGCCTACAACTCAAAACCTTTACATACCTTCCTTAATATCCCTCTTTTGGCACTTTCCTCGCCATGGGTCCAGGTTCAGGTTCTGATGTACCTCCCTAGCAGATGGGAACAAGCATTAACAAAGCACTAACATCATGGAAGCAGGGCTTTAGGGCTAGGAAAGGAATCGCCCATACAAGATGTGGTGGATCAGATAAGGAAGAAAGTTTAAACACCTGCTATTACCTGGTTAAGGAAAAACACACCCCATACCCCCACTTAGGAGGTCGGTGGACAACAAACACGAGACCCAGCAGCTCCCCACAATCAACTGCTTTAAACAGCAGCACAACTGGCAGAGCTATGCACATTTCTAACAGCAAAAGAGGGGCTGGGTGCTCATTGACCTCTCTCCCTCCCCAGAGCAGGGATGCTGCAGGAGGGACGGATCCCTGCAGAGGCACAGTTTTTGGGGACAGCACAGATGTCTGCGCTGTTACTGCCTGGACACAATGGGCTCATCTCTCTCTCTGATGGGAAGATGGCCTCAAAACCATGTGCGGCCCTGGCCAGGAAGGGGAATGCTGAGGGTCTGGGTATTTCTCACATGAAAGCAACCAGCTGAAGGTGATGGAGAAACAGCAAGCTGTCGGCGCCACGTACCGGTTTAGATAAACTGACTGACAACTCCCATTGAACCATCCGCAGTACGGGTCCCTCGCCAGCAAGCAGCTGTCACAGTTGTTGCGATACACCCTGCACATGTCCATAGGTATCTCCATGACCTTATTTGTTGAGCCAACGTACAGCATCGCCTGCAGGAGGGAAGCAGAGGGGCTGATCATCTCAGCACTGTGTCCCAGTGCCACCTTATGAGTGTCTAGCACTTCTGCAGTTTCACTGTGAAGAAATCCACTGGGGTGGATTTCACCAGCAGGACTGGTAGGTCTCCAGGCAATGCAGTCATATGTCCCTATCATGGGAGGGGAAGCAGCCATCCCTCCCCCACCAGCCCTGCACATAAGTAAGTTTGCTCCATCAGTGACAGCAGTGTTGTCAGCTCCAGGATGGAGCACCAGCACTGTCTGACAGCTCATCTGCCAGCAAGGCTGGACAACAAGAGGGAAACTGCAGGGGGAGGAGAACACTGTGCTGGGATTTGGCCCAGGGAGCAAACAGCTTCATTCTTCCCTCGCCTCCAGAGGAGAGAAGGTGTCCAAAAAGCTCCGTTGCCCACTGACCACACAGAGAGTTACCCAGCTGGGGACATCAGCCCAGCTGTTAGGATTTAGCAAAGCATGCTGCAGGACCCCCCACAAACCCACCCAGAGGCTCCTTCCAGACCCAGGGGCTGTCATTAAACCATCTGTCCCTGCCTCCCCTGCTGCCTGCTTTTAAAGCTACAGCCCGACCCACTGTTTTCCTTTCTACAGAGCAGGCAGAGACCCACCCTCTTGTGGTCCAGGATCATGGACTGGATCGGGTCCTTCTTTGGGAAGACCTGGAGCTCCATGATGTTCTGCACCCCATCCGGCAGCTCCACGATCTTGTGGATGGATCCCTTGTCTGTAAAGAAAGAGGGGAGAGCCCTGATGAAGCATGCAGAGAGCAGAAAGGCAAGGCAGAGGGGCTGCAGGCAGGGGTGGGGAAGCCAGGCAGAGAACCAGCTCTGCCTCCAGCCCTCGTTGTGGCAATACCCACTCTGCAGAGCCAGGCTTGACTGGATTCCTGAAACAGGCCACCCAGAGAAGACAGGACCTTTCTCAGAAGGAGCCTGCTTGCTTTGCTAGGAAATCGTCCCCCTGACAGTAGTGTTTCCCACAGCAGAGCCTTGTCATCCTCCCAGCCAAGAGCCATGAGGAACCCATTTCCCACTGCCCTTAAGGACCTGGCTGTGCCTGCTTTGATCAGCTGCACTGTAACGGCCTCAGCAAGAAAACCCAACCGCTCTCGAGCTCTGCTCTGCTTTGATCACTGGCCTGTTCTTGCATGAGCCTCATCTCACTGCCTGAGGCTGAAACTTGGGGTTTTGCCTTTCTGTTTTTCTAATTAACCTGACTCCCCTCCCCAGTTAAACGACTCCAAACTGGTGATTTAAGAAAATGAGTCAGTCTGGTGGAGGGGTGGAAAGGCAGATCCTGAGGGAACAGGGCTCAGGAATCCTCATTGTTTACCCTCTTTTAGTACTTGCATGGTTTCCCCTTCCCAAATAGTTGCTCCCTTCTCCACCATCAACCAGGTGGAGGTGAAAGATGTGACCCCAGGTCAGGCAGGGATTAGGACCCCCCAGGTGCTGGCCCTTGCCTCCACACCCGCCCCAGCGCAGGTGGGCAGCTGCCCTGCCAAGCCCTGCATCTTGACGCAAGCTCTCTGGCAGGACTCTGCAAGGCATTAGCTACATCTAAGCTAAGGCTTTCGGCAAGATAAGAACCATCTGAGCATGCGTGGGCCCTAATCCAACTGAGGCCACCTACTGAGAGCTGTCTGCATTTTTTTAATCACACATTAGGAAACAAAAGCCCCAGAAAGTCCCTCCACAAGTGCCAGAAAACAAATCCCAGCACAGTGCAGAAAAAGGGATGAGCATAGCTGTGGGGAGCAAGCCCGGGGAGGTACACAGGCAAGAGAGGGAAGCACTGGGTTAGGGACCTTTGCACCTTCTGGGCAGTGAGTAGCTGCACTGCATGGGAACCCAGGCAGCTGCCTGACTGAGCTCGCCAACCTTTTGCTCTCCATCCCGTTCACCTCCAGCTGAATTGCCTTGGCCCAGCTCTGCAGCACCTCCAGCTGCCCCAGGACCGCTGGCAGCTGTGATCAGCTGGCTGTGTCTCCAGCCAGAGGTGCTGGCCTCGCAGGAAGTCTGCGCTGCTGCACTAGATCAAGCAGAGACAGGAGATGACGGAGTGGGTCCCTTTGCAAAGGATTTCTGCTTGACAGTGTAAAGCTGCACCTGGGGAGAGCAGTGCTACCCCTCCCTTGCCCTAAAAACACTTGGCCTGAGACCTATCACAGGCTGAAGCAGCCCAACTGGATAAATCCCATGTGCTGGGATTCTGCTTTCAGCCTTTCTTTGCCTATGCAGCCAAATTGGATATATTTAGCTGTACTGGAACTTAGCAGCTCTTTTCTGCTTGACAAACATATGCCAAGCTGCGAAGACAGCCCCTTACTTCGCTCTGCACTGGGGGTCTCATCTGCTTCCCTTGGGTTCCCTGCCCTTGCAGGGAAAGCAAACTCCAAGGAACTCCAAAGGGAGTGGTTCCCAGTACCTGTTGCCAGATAAAGCACGCTGTAGCGGCATCCGTCACTCGCAGAGACTTCGTGCACCCCGATCTTCTGGTAGCGGTGCTTGTTGTGGAATAAGGGACTCTTGGTGGGGGAGAGGGGCTCCACCCGGTCCTCCACCTCCGGGTGGCTGTCAGCGATCTTGAAGGTCTCGCTTGGGGTGTGCTGTCCAGAGGAAACGCACTGCAGCAAGAGGGGACAAAAACCACCGTCAGACAGGTCCCTGAGGATGAGGCTCGATGGCAGGAGAGCAAGGCAGGGCACAGCGCGGATACCTCAGCCCAGAGGAGGATGCACAAGCCTGCCCTGGGGGTAAACACAAGCCCTGGGGCTGCTGTGATTGTGCTCATGCCAGGTCCCACCAGCGATCTCCCCTGCAGAAGTCACAGTTTAGGAGACTCATGCCCTGTCACCCCCCAGAGGCTTAGGGGAGCCTCCCCCCACCCTGCTATTTGCTGCCACGTCAATGGCGCACCCGTAACCGCAGGGCTGGGCTGCAGGTTGACTAGGTGAAACCCACAGGGTTAGTAAACACAATGCAAGACATTGTCCTCCAGCTTCACACACGAGAGCTCACAGACCTGTTTGCCGAGGCACATAAAAGCCCGTCTCCCCTTGCTTTCTATGAAGGCGTTGGACCTTATCCAGCCTCCTTTTGTTTCCAGCAACAAAGTTCAGATCCTTCCTGCAGTGCCTACAACCTTCCTCGCTGTCCCAGCTCTCACCTGGCTGCTCAGTGGTGGGACCATCCCCTCACCTGCCCCAGCTACTCTGACAACTGCAGTGGCAGAGCAGGGACCAGATCTCCTGGCCTTGGGAGGCCTCTCCACTTCATGTGGGCATCTTTTATCACTCACTCACCTGCCCAGGCTTGATCTCTGGGTTGGGACCATTATAGCCTTTGAGTTTGGATGTCCGAAACACGTTGTCAATGTCCCCAAAGGAATAGACGCAAACAGCAGAGCTTCCCCTGTGGGCAACGAGACAAAGAGAAGGTCAGGAAGACATTGGCCATCACCCCTACGGCTGGGGCATGGCTGTGAGCATTGCGACTTCGCTGACTGTGTCTACTCTGGCCGTTTTCCACCCATGTGTCTGCCAGAGAGACTAAAGGGCTGAAAGAAAGGATTTGGCCMATGGGAGAGGACATCCCCCCATTTTGCAAAGACCCTCACCAGGTGTTTGTGAAGAGCCCGTAGACTTTGGAGTGCCGCCAGTTACTTGCAGGGACAAAGAAGACATCTTGCAACCAGTTGAAGTTGCCCTTGGTGACTGGGTCGACACAAATCAAGCTGGCTTTCAGGAAGGTGGTCCACTTGGAAGCAGAGAGCGAACTGGTTCCCCCTTTATCTTCCTGGGGGAGAGGGAAAGCAGGGAGTCAAGGTTTGGTAGAGAAGAACACAAAGTCCCCCCCTGTCCAGCATCTTGGATGGATAACTGGGGGGTGCTCCAGAGGTATATTTGATGCTGGTCACTGCAACAGTCATGTACCTCTCTAACATCCCAGTGAGACAGAACAGGGCTTTCTCTCTCCTACAGGCAAAATGGGAGCCAGAGGATGGGAAGGCCAAAGGACATGGCCATACCCTACACGAACTCTGTGGCAGAGGAGAGAATTGAGCCAGAGGGGCCAAATCATGTGCCGATAACACCAGGTGAGCTGGCATGTCCATTTGCCACCCCTGTAACACTCTTGCCTCCCCACCATACACTGTTCCCGTGGTACCTTACACAGCTGGGCCACTCGGGAGATGTTTCTAGGGGCCTCAGGACTCTTATCTGGGTTGTCTTCACGAAAGAAGTAGTAAATCTTGTCCTGGTGAGGCTCTTCATGCCTTAATGTGGTGGCTTTGACAAACTGAGGGTCTGAAAAGGCAAGTGAGCCATCAGAAATCCTTGACCTGAACACACGTTTCATCTGAAAAGCCACCAGTGGGGACCAAACCAGCATGCTCTGTAGCTAACCACTCACCCTCAGACAAGATGAGGAAATGCAAACACCGTCTGTGCTCCAGACAAAGGACAGGTCCGAGCCCATCCTCTATATCTGACCGGTGCATCGCACTAACAACCGCTCTTCACGTGCCACCTTCCCAGTGGGTTCCCCTTCCTCTCCCTCCTGCCCAATTCCATGCACCCGTTCCCTTGAAGGCCAAGTCCCCAGAGCCTGATGAAGCCTCGGCTGCTTAGCAGCAAAGGAAACCCATTCTCCCTTCTTGCGCAGCAGAGCTATTATCATAGAGGAAGGCTCCCTTGGTGGGAGCAAGCTGCACTGTTGTTTGTGTTTGCTGTGGAAAACCCAGTGATGCTCTTCCTATTAATACASCACTGCCATAAAGGGCATCCCCAGCAGCGGCAGGGTCCCTCTGAGCATCGTTAGTTGGCGTCCCCATGGCAAGGAGTTCTGTGTAAGCATGGGATCAGCCTCACGGCTCTGGCTCTATCAGTTTTGTTTGCTGGTGCCTTGGTTGCCCCCTCCATTGCCCTGCATGCACAAGTTCTGTTTTGCCCTGGTATCATTTTGATTTGATTTTTTTCTTTGGCCAGGGGTTCAATAATCTCCTATTTCCCAGTGTCACTGGGGAGGTTTCAGGGAAGGCAATGTAATAAGCTCATGGAAATTGAGGAGAGTCCTTTCTCTCTATTCCCCACCCTGTCCCATGCACAGCACAACATGTTGCTGCCTCAAGGTCTCACCCTGGCTGGGCATTTGGAAAGAGTCACTGCCTGGAGTGGAAGTTGTTCTTCCTCTTTCCACCACTGCACGGCAGCTGACAGGGAACCTTTACACAACCATATTTCCTTCCAGCATCTGACAGGGGACTTGCTGCCCATTTCTCTCCATTTCCCCATCTCCTCACCCTGAGCAAGAGGAACTCACTTGTCAGTTGTTTTGTCCCAGAAACAAAGAGGTGAAATTCCCCCAGCTGGCAGCAAGAGAGCTGGAGGGAGCCACTGGGTCCCTCCTCACTGGCATTGTGGATGGGGACCAGATCAGCCCCCTCCGCAGCTCTAGGGGTGACCAAACCCAAACAACAAGCTCTGGAGCTACACCCCAGCTGGGCAGAGAGGATGTACTCCTCCAAGCTGTGCTGTGTACTTATGGCCCACAGTTGTGGTCCGACAAAGAGTCCAACTGATCTGCCTGGTGGGGCAAAGTGGCGGGTCCCACGCCTTCAGGATCTCCCCCGTACTTACTCTGCATCACTGTGTCRCTTGTGTAGAGCTCTCCACCCCCTCTCACTCGACGGAAACGGGGTATCTTGCCATTCTGCTGGCTCTTCTTGATGGTGGAGTAGATGTCATGACCTGTGGGATAGGAAGGCTCATTTGCAGCGGGCTGTTTCCAGAGGGAGCAGAAGGGTTTGTGAGAAGAAAACAAAGAACCAAGAACTCTCTGGGCCCATGGACTCACAGAGGAGTGATGGATACAGGCCCATGGATACAGGTCAAGACACCCAGTCCTCACTGCCTAGGACTGAGCAGGCMTGGCAGAACAAACCCAATCCTTTTCCTTAAAGTGGCAGGGACAGATTCTTGCTCTACCTCTGGTAAGGATCCTCATCTGTCCCTCTGCCAGGTCCAGAGCAGTGRAGTTACTGCAGGACCCTCCTTCCCCGCTGTTTCCATTGCACTCTACCCTCCCGCACAGAGACTCAACCCCCATGCCCTGGACAAGAATAAACAACCTTGTGCCATGCTCTGTCCTAGAAGGATGTACATTTCAACGAGGCAAAAGCAAGAAGCGCTAAGGCCAATCGCCAACTACAGCAGAGGGACAAAGCCCTTGGAGCAGCCTCAAGGTGCCCCTTTTTGTTACAGAGGCCCCAGCCTTCCTGCACAGCACTATGACTGAAAATATGTGAGCAGTCAGACTTACCATCAACGACAACGAGGGTGTTCGAGTCAGGGGTGAAAGGAGCAATACCTCTCCCATCCCATGAAGTGCTCTCCTTTCTCTGCGTCTGGGTAAGAACAGAAATGGTCCCTAAGTGTGATCAGTTCAGGGAAGGCAGGGGAGCCAGGTGCCCACATCCACCCCTGGGCAGGAGGAAAGCAGCACTCCTTGGCTGGCACAGCCCAAATAAAGGAAGGACACAGCCCATCGTCGAATGGGCCAGGCAGAGCCCCTGCTGCAGGCAGGAGGTGAGGAGAGGGGGGCTATGACAGGTGAGCACAGAGGTGGCACGTGCGGACCTCTGCTTGTGAGGGCTGTCCCATGCTGTCACAATAAGCTCCTCGAGGGAGCTGGCATTTGGGCATTTCAGAGCACTCTGAGAAGGAGGAGGGATCAGGGCACCATTTTACAGATGGAGTTAGCACGAAACAAAACAGCAAGTGCTTTGCTCTGGTCCCATCACAGGTGGCCACAGCATACCAAGTTCCAGCAGGTGGGAGCGCAGGCGCCGGTCCCACACACTAACATCCCGTCTCCATACTTCTCCACTAATGTGAGGTAATTTTTATTGTCCTGCAAGAGAAAGAAGAGGAGCATGAGCGGCTGCGAATGGCAGAGCACAGCCCCACAGCTCCAAGCCCACAGTACTACCAAGCGCACTGCTATATGGCTTCCTAGCTTTTTTCATAGGTCTTAAAACCAGAGGAGGAAACTAGTATCATCTCATCTGATCTCCTGCTCCACAGGCACTGGAGGTCTTCACCCAGAGAAAGCGAGCATGTGAGGAGCATACGCAGTTCCTTCCCCAGCAGTCCTTCAACCCAAGTCCTCCAACCCTCACCCATCCAGCTGTTCCACATGCTGTTCCACCACAGGTAGGACCTACCAAACTCCCAGGCATCGTGCACTGTCCTTCATTTTTCACTGTGAAGTCTTCCTAAGATAAAAGAGAAAGAGATATGCTTTAATTCCTTCCCTCTAAAAGCCAACTGACAGGGGCTCAGCCCCATGCACTACATGCTAGTCACTCTCTTCACAAGAAGCAAAGGAAGCACGTTGGCGAGAAGGTCATTAAACACTGCAACGCAGCCCTTTTCCCCACCTCAGCATTTGAAAACCCTTGGGGAGGCTGGTTTGGATCTCTCAGGCCCTTGTGGTGATGGGGAGAAGTGGGCATGCAGGGCCAAAGCAGCAGGCATGACTGGCAGCCAGCCTGGGCTGCTCTCCAAAGGATTTCGGGAGAGGATCTGTTGTTGTGCGGAATGGGTGTTCAATAGTGGGTGGTGGCGTCTGAGGGTTGGGACACATGAACCACACTGTCCCTGGGAACAAGAAGGGAAGTATCTGGGCCCAAACTTCAGCAACCAACTTGTTTGAGAAGGACAAGAAACCCAGCTGGGGGTTTTCCTGCTGTATTAACTCAGTGGCCAGCTGATCCAGAACTTCCTGCTTTTGAGGAAAAGCAGCCTGGGCTCCAACAATGGAAAGGGATGGGAACATAGCTTCTCCCCAGTGACGTGAGTCTAGGCATCCCTTCTTGCACTAAAGAAAGGGTCCCTCACTGGAAGAATCCTCCCCCTGGGACAGCAAAGACCTCAGGAGGATCACAGCCTGGGAAGAACCCACCCACAGCTAGTGTAGGAGACTTCCTCCTTGCTGCAGCCATTCATCAATACTGATGTTGCAGCTTCCCGGATGGATGGGGCAGGCTAGGCAGAGACCAGACCCTTCCAGGCCTGACTTCACTGCTGGCAAAGACACTGAGCAAGGTATCTAGCATTTGGGCTGCGAGACGGATGCTGGACACTTTCTTATAGGGCTCCGGGGCCAAACTTGTTAGCAGAGCATCCTTACTGTGTAGTTCTCATAGGTTGCAAAGTCGTAGTAATAAAGTTTTCCCTCTCCCCCGATGTAGATGGCTGAGCTGTTTTCTTTATGATAGAAGACCGGGTACTTCTCACTCCTGGGAAATGCATACTCTTTCGCACCTAGGAACAGCACAGAGGAGACACTCATCAGGGGAACCACAGCTGACTGCGGAAAGCACCCGCAGCCAGCTCAGGCTGATCAACTCCCTTTCTGTGTCCTCAGTGCAAGTGATGAGAAAAACAAGGACACGGGGCTGGGGGCCCTCTGGGATGGCTGGCCCAGTGCCAGGCAGCCAGGGAAAGGCAGCTCCCAGGCTCAGAGCTGAGCTATTGTCCCCTTGGCTCCAGAGTACAGGAGAGCTGCACAATAGAGTGGCCTGCCTGGCCCCTGCAGGGCTGGTGATGGAGGAAGAGGAAGAGGAAGGGAAACTTTGCTGCAGGAGCTCTTGTAGGAGAGCAGAAGCTCAAAGTGACTTAGAACTGGCTCTGCAGCAGCCAAGTGGGCGCTGCCTTCCCACCTGGTCTAATGGCTGAGTGCCTCCTGCCTCCCAGCTTTGGGATGAAGGGCTCCCTCCCCTCTCTGGCCATCCTCTGACAACCACTCCAGGCAACTGCCTCGTAGATTTGGCTCCTGCACCCTCTTGCATTTGACACGCCTGCAGCTTTTTGTGCCCKGCTTTGGGACCTTGCACATGCTCAACTGGAGCTGTGAGTTCTTATCCCGCTGAATGGGAGGAGCTGCTGCGCTGCTTTGCAGCTGGGGGTCAACCTCCCCGTGCCCACGGGGTAGATCATCTCCTACCAGCCACAGCCCAGGATCACACCTCTCCTCGCCAGCCTCCAGCTGCACTGTCAGCATCCTCCCTCCAAGGGCCAGGAGGGATGGACAGGGTTTGGAGCCCCCAGGCCAGAGCCCACATGTGACAGGGGAAGGGTGCACGTAAAGCCGCAACTCATGGGCTCCACGCCCTAAACATGAACAAGAAGTGAGCTGCAAGACCTAGACCCATGTCACAACCGGTTGCTGCAGATGGGAAGCCTTCCAGGCCCACTTGGGAGGAAGAACTGCCTGTCCTCCCCTCTTTCCTTCCTCTTTCACCTTCTGGCTTTTCCAGCTCCTCTTTCCTAAAAACATCCTCCCTTCCCCTCTGCGTTGCCAGGTCAGGTGTGGGAGGCTGGCCCTGCACTGCAGCGGAGTTGTGAGCCTCCTCCCGTGGGGCTTTTGCTGTCCCTCGATGGGGTCCGCTGGTCCTGCATCCCTCTCCAGGATGGTGCAGCCACATCTGGGCAGCTTTGAGCAGCCATGCCAGGGCCCAGCTCCGTGGCGGAGTGCAATGCATATGGCACATATGCACTGCCGTAGGCTACCCTGTCCCCTACTGTAGTTTGCAGCAATGACATGAGAGGGATTGCTCCGAGGAAGAGGACTGACCTCTGCTTAGCGTGACAGGGCACTCTGTTTTCATCTCTCCCTCTTTTCCCTTTTCCAAAGAAGAGAGGGCCTCTCTCCTGGCAAGTGCTGCTGCTCCCAGCAGACAGACAAAGGCTGCATCTGCCTCGGGAGCTGGCTGCCTGCACAGACAGGCAATTAATCAGTGGCACGTGTCCCTCTCTATTTATAGGGGCACTTGGCAGGACAGGCAAAGGACAATCTTTGCACAGCCCAGCGCTCCCCCTCTGCCCGGAGCATACTGCGCAGGGGTCCTGCCAAGGCTCTGCAGAGCCAAAAGTAAAAAAGATGTATTAGAGGTCATTGGGGCTACTGAACGCCTGCTTGATTTGCAGCTTTCTTCTCCACTTCAGTACGCTAGTCGCACCTCGCACCTCCTCGGGGTCTCTAATCCCTGCGGGGTTAAATGGCACCCAGCCAGCAAGGCTTTCCCATCACTGGCTTGGCTAACAGGGGCTGCTGCCAGCTACTGCCTGGTGAGGGGAAACCTGCCAGACCCACGAGCCACTGTTTTGCAAGGGCACCTCAGCCGCAAAGAGAGAGAGTGGAGGTGTGCCATGGTACAGAAACAATCACCACCTTCCAGCCCACAGCTTCTCGCTAACGCAACACCTCCGGGCTGCCCTTCCCCTCCACTGCGGGACGGAGGCCACAGGGCTGCACGGCAGCRGAGGGGAATTCGGCAGTCAGGACCCCGCAGCCAGGAAAGCCCAGTTGGATGGCAGTCCCTGCCTGCTCCCCATCCCCTCCCTCCACAGGCCTACCATCTCTCCTCTGTCCAAGGACTCAGAGAAACTCCTGAGCATGTGCTTTGCCTGCTGAGAAGCTGGCATCAAGTCTTTTCAGAGTGACTGTGCAGCTCATTTGCCTAAGTGGCCCTACAAGCAGGAAGCCAGCCAGGCATGCCAGCTAGCCCGGGGAGTCTCATCAGCCACAGACTCAGTCTATGCCTGCCGGGGAGGAGAGGACTAATCCCCTTTTCACCACCCCCCTTCCCAGCAGTCCTCAAAATCCCCCTCTTGGCCCAACCCGTGGAGCAGGCAGGCAACAGCCCACGCACACGGGAGCCCCTAAAGCCCTTCTCCCCCATCCAGCTACCACTGMCAGCACAACCCATCACCAACACACTGCAAGCAGGTCTGGCCGCACTTCAGCAAACTTTGCTCTTGTTTTCAAACCTCCAGTCCAGCCCCTAAATTTGCTGCTAATCCAGGAAAATATAAACCTGCAGCCATTCCCCACTCCTCTTCCTCCACCTCACCCTTTTGCACACTTCAGCCCCGCGTGCTCCTATGACCTTTGATTTGTTTTGAGGCTTTTTCACAACACTGCCTCTTTCTTAAGCTCAGCTCTGAGAGCCGTGCCAACCTGCAAGGACACACTTCTCTCCAAACAGTCAGAAACAAATAAACCCAAAACAATAATTTGGTTGGCGCCAACATATTATTTATCCTACTGCTCCCTGGGGACTGCACTGAATCACTAAGCTGAGAGTAAACAGCTCTACTAGCCAGGGCCCAGAAGTGTGTTTGCAGCTCCAGCACTGATTTAACTTGATCTGGAAAGGAGCCTTTTAAAGGTGTTTCCGTGAGCGGGTGCTGGGGTCCCTCTGCCTCCACATCAGCCCTCTGGCTGACCTGCAAAGCTGGCCTTCAGCCCCTGCTCTGCRACGGGGGGGAACTGCCCTGCAGCCCCAGACCGGAAGCCTGGGGTATAAATGGCTTCAGGAGCCAGGGATGATGAGGCAGAGGGCATCTAATGGCCCACACTATGTCCCCAAAGAAGGGGACATACCTCTCCTAGCAAGTCCAAGGCTGCTTTTGACACTGCAAAGAAAGGCTCACCCCCCTTGAAGGGGGAAGGCATGACCCTGCCACCACCCGTCCTCCAAAATCAAGTCCGGAGCTTCAGAAGACACAGGGCTCATTTCCAGAGCCTTGCTAACCCCGCCAAGTCTCTTTGCCTGGCATTTACTGCAAACCCCACCGTCAGCGTGCAAATCAACGGCACAATTGTCAATTGAAATGCTAACCCCAGTCCGGAGGAATGAGTGGGAGAAAGAGCGGCTTTGTGCTTTGCAGGCGAGATGGAGAGTACCACACCAGACTGAAGAAGAATACTATTAAATGAGGGAGAAGGAGGGAGCCCRGTGCATCTCGGAAGGATGCCTGTGGGGTGAGGTAACGGAGGAGGAGGGAAATGAAGAGGGAGATGCTCTGGATGAGATGAGGGCAGGGAGGCCCGTCCTAAACACACAGAGCAACGCAGATAACAGATGGAGCAATCCTGCTTCCCATCTGATAGGGTGAAACGGGCCTGCCTCCCTAGACACGGCTTGGGCAAATCCAGCTTTAATGACACACTAAAGGGCTCTCTGGCTCCCTTTGGGTCCAGGAGCCCCTTCAGAAAGGCACCAAGAGCCTGGGCAGAGCCTGGCCYTCCCCAGCACCACGGCAAGGTTGGGCTCCCAGAGCATCCCAGAGCTTTGTGCAGGGGGGGAGCATGCCCCCCACCTCCAGAACATGTCCAACTAGAGAAGCAGCGTGGGCATGCAGCCTCGTTGCAGGCAAATTCAACAACCCAGCTCTCATCCCGGCAGGAGGGCTGACTCAGCTACAGCAGTCCTTCTCCCCTCCGCACTCCACCATTCCCTGGTCTGGCAGCTGGCTCGAGCATCCCAGACACTCGGCTTAGTCACCAGCTTGCACGGCTCCCAGCACCAGTAGCAGGCGAGTCTTTGCAGGTCTATGATTCACTGATACTAGAGGAGGACTACATCTCCCTAAAATGGAGGTGATGGTTCAAATCTGCTCTGGTACTAGCATTTTAAAATAAGGAACGGAAATAAAGCTTGGGGGGAAAAAAAAAAAAGGGAAGGAGGACGAGATAAGAACTCGCTGCTTCTTGGGAGCAGCGCTGATGCAGATGAGAGGCAGATCCTTTACTTGCTGCCCATAAAACCCTTGCTAAGTGGGACCTCCCTTGGAATATGAAGAGGGGAAATCAGGCAGGGTATGGGGTTTACCTGCTCCCTGGAATTACCCGCTCCACACCACTGGGCCTGTGCTGCCCCGAGTGGGGGAAGTTCCTTTAGCTAAGCTGCCTGTGTTCTCCCAAACTCTCCTGCTGCTGCCGTACGATGGGGACACAGGGCTAGGCCACCCGCCAAATGGCAAAATGGGATTTAAACTGGCGCAGCACCGAAGCTTGCCACTGCGGCAAATGCAGCCAAGCCTCCCGTGCCGCCACGCTCCCCGACGCCCAGGCAATCTACCCGGCAACCCCGGGAACTCTTCTCGCTATAACATGTTATAACGCTGTATAACGCTGTCAGTCATCACCGTCACGCGTCCTACCCTCCCTGGCACGACGCCAATGACACTGCCACCTGCTCTGCTGCCTGTGGGTCTGACAGTGAGCACGCTCCTGCCTGAATCACGGCACTGGTCAGATCCTTTCCCGGCTCCCTCCTCCTCCAAAAAATTTCTTGTTTCCCAGGTTTTATTTCTTCCTTCCTTTTTGAATAGACTGAACAGATTACGACCTTGATAGCAGGATGTTTCTGTTGCAATCCAACTGGGATTGGCTCTGACAGCAGAAGGAAAAGCTGCCTTCTCGATGCTGACTCAAGGACTGGCAATGCGGGGGGGTCCCCTGGGTCTCGTCCCCTACACCTGTGCCAGGAGCCCTCATCTCCCAGCAATGCCAGCCCGGCTATGAGTCAGGGCTGACTGTGTGCTCCAGGCTCCTGCACATCACCCTGCTTTTGGGAACATGAGAGCCATCTCGACTTGATGACATCGATCCCTCTTCCGCTCCCACTTCCCCAGCACATGCAGGATGCATGACAAGCAGCCCAGCATGGGCAGATAGACTGCTTTCCTTTAAGGGCCAGGAATGTGATTCAGGTCCACTGCCTTAGTCACCCACTTTGGGGTCAGGACTCCCGGTCCCGGCTCTGACATCACTCTGCAGTGCAGTTCCAGTTTCACTATTCCCCCAGGCAAGATGGGGAGAACGATCCCTGGATTTCCTACCTGCTTGGCCAGATACCAGCCCCAGGAGCCCCACCAGCAGACAGTCCCCTCTAAGGGGAGCATGGGAAGTCACAGCACCCACCCTAGAGGGATGGAGACACCCCACAGGGCTGCCATGGGTCCCCTCCATCCCTGGGAGAAGAACTGGACTGAACCACTCTGCTCCCATCCAAGAGCCATGCACCATCTGTCTCCCCAGCTCCACCACAGATGCTGGCAAGAAGCCAAGCTGCTTTTTTTTTTTTTTTTCTTCAGATGATCTATAAATTCCCAAGTTGAGACATTTCGGAAGGGGGAAGTATGCCTCCGGGGAGCTGCTGTGCTCACCGGGCAGCTAGGTTTTCCTTCCCCCATGACTTTGCCCGAAGGGAGCAATGTGACACAAGGAAACCCCGGGCCAGACAGGTGCTCCCCAGAGCCCCACTCACCCGCCAGCCGTACCCTTCCCAGGGGATGGACACCTCGAGCAGTCTGACAGGCTTCCGGGACCTGGCAGATCCTGCAGCAATAGGGTTTTTTTATAGGAACAATTTGTCTCTAGATGAGACGACCCAGGAGGGACACTCTGAGGGGGTTTGCTCTGACCTGCCACAGAGTAATTTAAGGGCTGTGAGTTGCAAGATCTCCAACACACCACCGGCCAACATGCCTCACAGAAAATGATACCGTTTTGTGGGAGGGGTTTCTGAGAAAGGGGCAAAAAGGCAATACAATGTGGGAAACCACTTCCTTCTCATTGCTCATGAAAAGACCTGGCCCGTCGTTCCCTCCTCTCCCTGGCTTACGCCACCAGCACGCTGCCAAGGGATTTAGCTGCACCCCTGCGAGCCGTGATCCTTACAGCCACCTCTCGGCACTGGGGAAGCAGAAGCGCAGGCTGAAGGGTCACCCCTCGGGGAACATTGCTCGGTGTGCGGGGCAGCCCTGCACCATTTCAGTTCAACCTATGGTCCATCATCAGTCATTTCTCAAAGAAAGCAAAATAAAAAGAGCAGAACCAATACAGGCCCATCCCCTATAGATTTCTATCCCAGACCCCTAAAGAGCTCCCTCCAGAGCCCTCCCAGGGCCAAATATCATCCTTGTCCCCCTTTCACTCCCTCCCTGTCCCCTACCTATTCAGCTTGGCACGAGGTAGCAGACTGGGAGCATGGCCATGATCTGGTGCCCATCAGCCCAGTGGCTGGCATGTCTCAGAAGGGGTTTGTGCTGCCTGCCTTCCCCTCCTGGTCTCCCCTCTCCCCTGCCACCTTTTCAGTATGCTTGCAGGGACCCCCCAAAACTCCTCTGCGGTATTAGTCTGCCAAAAGGCATTGGTGAGCAGCAGCAGAAACCAGGCAACCAGAAAGAGTGCTAAAAATGTCTCTTGCTGAAGCGGGACCAGACACAGACACCCATGTTTCCTGCTCCTTAAAGCCCTCCATGCTCTCCTAGGGGCCACACGTCTCCCTGCCACAGGGAGACCCCCAGCTCGTGCCCGTGCCTGTGGCCACCACGAGAGCCTTACACTGCAGCCACGCTGCTTAAATCTGTCCTCTTTCTGCCCCGAGCACACAGCACAAGCAGAAAAACCACTGATGAAACACAGGTACGCTCATTTCTAGTACTGACTGCCAGAGTCCAAAAGCAGTCACCAGCTGTGACCAGCAGCTCTGGAAAGGGCAGGATCTGGAAAGCAGATTGAACAAACCCTATTGCAGGCATCAGTCGTCTCCTACATATTTCATAACCGACACAGCCTCTCCCACCGGGGCAGGGAAGGGCACTGGCCAGGTAGTGCAGCAACGCTGTGAGGTCAGAGCAGCTGCCTTTCCTTTAGCCAGACACTCACACAGATGCATTCCAAGAGCATGTGTGTGCCCAGAAAGGATAGAGTAAGTAAAATGGTTTCCCAGTGAAGACAAAGTGCTTTTTCATCAGCCCGGGGCAGGTAAAAGCTCTGACCGTAATTTTCGCTTGCCCTCCATCCTGTAGGAAACATTGCGGTTCAGTTCCCAAAAGCAGCACAGCTGAGAGCGAGGGCTTGGGCTGTATGCTGCTCTCCTTTTCGTTTTCCATCTGTGACCATCGTCCTTCACACAGAGAACCAGTAAGCGCAGCACTGGGCAGCACTGGAAACCCACAGGAGATTGGAGAGGATCAGGGGGATGTGTAGCCCTGAACCCTTGCTAAGGGATCCATGCGCTTGTGGAAAACCCAGAAGAAAGAGAGGTGTGAAAGCACAGAGGGGAGACGTGCAGCTGGGAAGCCCACGTTACTCAAACCCAGACCTGATTGCTTTACACATTTCACTCCTCCTTTAAGTTCGCAGCAAGTCGGAGTGATGGGTTTAATCTGTTTGGTATTTCTCATCCTGTCTCTCCCCAAGACAGTTTGGAGACAAGCAGCATTTAATCATCTGCCAAGAAACCTCATGCTATCTTTTCTCACACCCCTCCCTGACTGCTTCTGACTCCCTCTAAGCAAGCACACCTCCAAAGGAAAGAGCAAGGCCATGGATATATCAGTAACATCTACATCCTCTCCGCAGCGGGATTTTTCCACCCTCGGCCAAGCTACATTCCCGGCTGCCACCATACGATGCTGCTTGCCTTTTCTCTGGCTTCTTCCCCAACTGCTCCTGAAGACCCTGGAGTCACGGGGTGCTCGTGCAGCTGCTTTCTGCTGCCCTCAAGAGATCCCTGCCATCAATAGCAAAATGCTCCGGAGCAGAGGAAACAATTCAGCCCGTGTTATTAGGGATATATCCTACAAAAGCTCTCAGCCTGTGTGCAATCCAAATGCCTGGGAGGGCCGCGCTAGCGCAGAGGAAAGGCTCAAGCACTCAAGAGTACACTCTAACCAGACAAATATGCTTTTTTAGAGTTACACTACAGAAGGCAAATATTCTGGYGCATTAACGATTTCCACTCTATTTCTGGTAGGCTCCGGAGCATCTTGGCAGTAGGCAGCAGTATTCAGCGCAGTGATGAGCAAGGGCAGGAAGAAAGAGAAAAAAACCTCTTGGTGTGGTAACCCAGCTGCTGGGCATGGGCATGCTTGCTCAAAAGCTCTTCTGAGAGCTATGCAGCCTATATCCTCTTTGCGAGGGGCCTCCAAGCCAGAGCTGGCAGCGGTCCCAAACACCCACTCAGCAAGCAACAAAAAAGACCCCTAACCTGCAGCTGGGAAGGAACAAGCCTTGACTTCAAAGCCTCTGCAGGGCTTCATGAGCGCAGGCAGCGCTGCAGGGCTCTGCTTACCCTCTAAAGGCACAAGCCAGAGGGCTTCATGCTCCAGGAAAGATGGGTTTCTCCTTTTTAAACACAAAATGATTATATGACAGGCATGGCAGTGTTTTATATGCATGCTAACACATTACCAATATCCCCTGGCCCCCCCTGCATGCTCACTGCCCCCCAAAATTATGCAGCACTGAAGCCTGTGCCACTCCAAGATGAGTCCAGAGCCTTTGATTTCACGGACGCAGCTTGTCATCTAGCAGGTACGTTTTTCCCTACCAGCCCTGAAACCGAGCTGCTTGCTGCACCCTACGGATTGCAGGTGCTAAATTTAGAGCCAGGTTTTGTTACTTTCCAAAAGCCGTTCTCTGTAATGACAGTCCCGAGCTGTGTCGTGTTCCTGCTAGAAGCTGGGGAACTTTGGCCTGTGATTATGGCATTTTATTATACGGTCACTGGAACAACGGCAGAACAACAAAAGGATGCTTTTAGCAGGAGAGCTGCTATCTGGAGAGCACGACTGCCCCTCCCACTAGGAAGATCAGTTTCTAGACTGATTTGTCATAAAAAGCCTTCCAGAATAAAAATTGCCCCGAGCACCTCTATGCACACCCACCAGCAAAACAGCTGCTTTACCTTTTAGTTTAATTGGCAGCCATCTCCCACCTCCCTGCTGCTTGTTAGGGCAGGGTAGCTGAGAAACCCTTCTCAGGCACATGCCCTCTTCTCCCAGCCCAGGGGAGGCTATCCAGGAGGTGTGCATGAGGCGAGGGGACCTGTGCAGTCCCCCGTGGAGCCTCCAGCCTCTGCAGAGGTTTAAAGGTGGGAAGAGATATCTGTGGCTCCGGAGCGAGGATGAAGTTTCAGTTCTCTACAGAAAACAGATGAGATAACGCAGGCAGCAAGGGGACTTTCTTGCTAGATTGGGAAGGGTCCTGTCATGCTTTTTGCAGCCGTCCTACCTGCTGCTGTAGGCTTCCAACCCCTGTAACGAATGTCAGCCTGGTCTCAGCCCTGCAGCCTTCTGGATTTGTGCCAGGGAAGGCCATGCAGACCTTCCTAGCATCCCCTTTCTGCCTGCTTGACCCCCACCAGCAGGAACACACAACATCCATTCTTCTCATGTCCATCTTTGGCTGCAGCGCCTCRTTACTCAGACTTGGAAAGCCAAACCACCGTGTTACAGTCAGTCATTTGAAACCAGACGCTCAGATCAGACTTTCCAAAACTTGCATTATCCAAGATACAAGCAAACCCATGACCACAGCTGTTGCGAGCAGCCCAAGGGCAGGTGTCTGGCTAGGACTGTCCATGGATTCCCCAAGGAAACTCCTCCAGCTCCTTAAACTTGCAATGCCCTCTCCTCCCAGTCCACACATGCCCGATAAAGGAGAATAATTTAACCTAAGTGGGTAATTAGATGTGGAGTCATCACTGCAGGAGGATGCTGACACCAGTCAACAGGGTTCAAACTGGGGACTGGATATTTATAGCACTAGAGAACCAGAGCCATCATTAAAGGCAGTATTAGGTTTATTATATGAAGCCTGTTGCCCCAGACTTAAGCTGCTCTGAAATTAGTAGAGACGGTAGGAGATGCTTCCGCATCCAGCTCCTGTGGCACTCTTACAGCATTTCTCTGTCACACCAGACAGTTAGACACAGCCTACTACACTGGGTGGAGCTGGGATTGAAAAGAAAAGGGTGCCCAACAGGAGGAACAAGTCCTATTCTTGAAGCTACCAGGAATAGCCACACACCATAGGATGTAGCTCAACAGAAGAGCGCTGGCTGCAAAACAAGCAATTTCCTCCTTCCAACTCACCTTCCAGCCCTTTTTCTGGATACAAGCCTCTTTAAAAAGCATCTTGTACACATTACTTAGATTTAGTTTGCACTCAAGTACTCAGGCTTAGATTTAGTTTATCCTGCTTTAAGGCACTGAGACGGACTACATCAACTACGGAAAACCTTCCCAGGCCAATTTTCTGCAATTCTGACTCTGAATCAGCCGGAGGGCTGGCACAGAGCTGGGCAGCAGGTCAGCAATTTGCATCTGTCTCTCTTTCCCAGCCCTGAGCATTTCAGTGCAGCAGCCACAACTTTTATTAGTTTGCCCATGCCTGTTGTTTTTGTGTCACGCTCTTGCAACAGGAGGTGGTTGTGATTCACTTGCTTGGTTTGTTTGGTTTGTTTTTCTTTTTCAATCTGCGCAGAGCAAAAAATATTTTCAACCAACATTTTACGATACCAACATCACCCACCCTGTGAAAATAGCATTGCTGGGAAAGTGAGAAGCTTTCTCCTGGAAATGTTGATGCTCTGAGAGCTTCATGTGAAACTGTCCTACAAAGATGTTTCACACCCATGGGGACTGTGGCTCCTGAGAAAACTGTGCCACTGTCACTGAGGAGTAAAAGCTGGTGCTAGCACCACCATCTCATTTTGCCACCACTCCCAATCAGTACGAGTTTAGCCTCATCTCTGGTCAGCTCTCCTCTTCCTTTGCTAGCTGAATGCAGCACCGTTGCACCGCTGGGCATGAAAAGCTCCTAGAAGAGTTCTTACAGCACTCAGAGGTGCTTGCTGGCACAGTTTTCCCATGGCAAGGAGAGGCAGCTGAGCTTGGCAAAGCCCAGGAGCTACTACAGGCAGCGTGGGCAATTTCCAGGAACTGCCATTTCAACTTCCCCCCATGACCCAGGGTAGGCTAGAGCCAGTTTACCCAGTCGAGGCAGCCAAGGGTCAAATATATAATCTTTCTTTTCCCCTGCAGGACCTGCTTATCTCCTGTGAGCTACACACCAGCTCAGAACCCGTCCCCTCCAGCTTCCAGCCTCATCTGTTAATGAGAAAGAGAGGAATAATTAAACTGTCAGACCCCATCCTACCCCAAGGTGTAAATGCAGCAGGCAACCAGAGAGGGGCTGTGAGTTTGCCTCAGATCTACACACGTGTGAGTAAACAGGGACAAGACAATCTTAAGCACAGCAGTAACTAAAAATTATTCCTGTTCTGCAACAAAGGCCCCAGGCTATAGGAGCCTGACCCAGCTCTCAGGCTCCTTGTTGTCCTCACTGCACTCCTCTGCTCTCCCGATGCTCAGTGACTTTCCGGTCATGAGACAGCCAGTCTGGGATGCCACCCTCCTGCTCCATACAGAGAGGCTATATCTGCCCACTCTGTCACCCAGACAGCTCTGCCCAGCGCCGGGACACAGTGGTTTCCATCTCTGCAGATGGATCAGAAGAGTAAACACAGTATCTGTGCTGACAAGCAAAAGTTCAGTGTGGGATGTGAATGCACCTTTTTCAGAGCAAAGCCCAGCTGGTCAGCATTTAGTTAGAAAAATACACAGAGGCAGGGGGAGGATAGAAATAAAAGGCAAGATAAGCAAGAACACAGTGTGCAAGGTTGAAGCACTTGCTTCTGCACCAGCCCAGGCTGCTAAGGCTAAACTCACTCCCACTCTGCAAATCTCAACAGATAGGGAACTTGCCATTTACAATCTTCCTTCATTAGGACACTGGGGAGGGTACTAGCCAGAAGAGACCCTGACCCATCTGTGTGCTGGGTCAGCTGCAAAGGGGAAGAGGGGCAAAGTCCTTGTCAGTAAAAAGGATCTTAAGCACTTCAGATATGACCAGTGGTCTGGAGCTGACCTCAGCCCTTTGCTCCGAATGTCTTTCCCCTAAGAGGAAGAAATCCTGCAGAGTCAGATATGCTTTCAAATAACTGCTTACCCAGCTGGACCTGGGAGCTGGCCACCTGTGCCGGCTGCTGGGAGGGCTCCAGGGATCCCTCACCCTGCCTTCAGTGACAAACGCTCCCAAGCACATGTTGAAATAGGGCTGATATTGGGGAAAAGCGTGTCCCTTCCTTACACCCTCCTGCACTGCGCTGCGGCATCAGGGAGGCAAAATAAAGGCAGAACAGCAGCTGCGGCCGAGGCCTCGGGGCTGGCTTTATAYGCACTGCATTCACAGAAAGGCAGATCTGCAGAGCATGGTGCTCCAGCCACCCACTGCCGCAAGTCCAAGTCCCCAGGACTGTGAAATTTCTTAAACCCAGGCAGCTCCAAGCACCAAGACAGGCCAACTCGGTTTCTTTGTCTTCAGATCTGAGCTCAGGATTGTGCCACCTAAGCCCAGCTACATTTTTTCCCAGCTCACAATGTCCCCTCACCTATTTCTTGCTACAAAACCAGACAACGAGGGACCATGGGGCGAAACAGCAGAGTAGTTCAGGCTGCCTGCAGCGAGGCCAGGGCTCTCTCCCCGGGTCTGGCGGGGTGCTGGCAAGGGGAGCAAGCCTGAGAGATGGAAGGGCAGCTGCAGCTTTGCCCAGCACCAATTTCCTCCTCTCCCCCAGCACAGCAGCCCGGGGAGGGATCCCATACACGTACTCTTCCCTCCTGGAGAGGGCCGGGCTCYGACAAGCACCAGGAACATCTCTAGGTGCCTTTGCTGAGGCTGCCATACCTGGTACTAGTGATGGGCTGTGGCGTGTAAGAAATTTAATTATGTGAAGAGCTGCCAGCTCCTGCAGAGCCCAGGGCTGAGGCCAGCGCTGCACCAGAGCAAACGCAGCACACCAGGCCCAGCCCCAGCACGAACACCCATGCAAATGTCCTGCACTGCTGCTCTTCTCCATCCCGCTCCCAGCCTCCAGGACGAGGGCTCGAGCCGCAAACCAAGCCCTGCAACACCGTCACCACCATGGCGAGGTACGAGCCTCTATACATGGATGCAAACAGCAGCAGTGTGCTGACCTACAGGCTTTACTAAAGATGTTGTGCTTGCCTTTCACTGCGCCTGGAGCAYTGGGGAAGT
The DNA here is from genome assembly GCA_035582835.1 of Phoebastria nigripes. Taxonomy (NCBI): domain Eukaryota; kingdom Metazoa; phylum Chordata; class Aves; order Procellariiformes; family Diomedeidae; genus Phoebastria; species Phoebastria nigripes. The sequence goes on from JAYKAV010002993.1 coordinate 326,130, forward strand.
GAGAGGGCTCCCTGCCACCCACCGCATCCCCTTTGCCCCTGTCCCATTTCTTCACCCTCCTCCAGAGTCTCCTCTCCACCCTCCTCCTCACCCACAGACCCATTCCCTAAAGAGATTATGCCAAGCAAAATGCAATCTGTTAAACAGGACACATGAGTGACTCTTAATGAGTGTGCCACACAGCTACCTCTGATACCTCCCTAACTGAAATCCCTCTTGGCCTGTGTCCCAGCTAAGCTCTCACTCAAAAAAAAAAAAAAAAAAAAAA